>PVKE010003556.1:0-71378 GCA_004027555.1 Craseonycteris thonglongyai
TAGGCACTTGCTTTTCAGCCCTGGGGACCAAGGATCAAATCCTGGCCCCGGCCCATGCGGACCCACATGCTGAACTGGGGAGTGCCCCCAGTTCTGTTCTCACTGGGGTGAGACCCCGGCCCAGTTCCTGCTCTGTGCAGCCCCACTCCCACCTGTGGAATGAAACTATGTGGAAAAACTGATGATGTGCAACTATGGAAATTGTTCTGGGCCCTCCCCCTTCTCTCTGTCTCTCTCTCTGTATCTCTCTCTCTGTCAAAAACAAGAAATTAATCTTAAAAAAACCAAACAATACGCCCTTACCAATAATCTCTTTGCAAGGATTTTCAGGAGTGATGGGGACTCTGCAAGCTGGACACTGGCTATTATTCTTCAACCACAAATCGATACAAATTGAACAAAATACATGGTTGTTGATGCATATGACAGGCTGGCGCACCTTTGAAAGAAGAAACATTACTTTTAGTACAAAACAACAGTCATAATTAGAATCCCAAAAGGTTTAGTTAAGAGCATACAAATTGCTTCTCTAGAGTACAGCAGAGGTGTAGAAACAGAGTTGCTGCTTTTCTACCATATTCTTTCTTACCTATGTTTAATACAGATACTAGCTGAGATATCTGATCACAGAGACTGCAACTTTTGACATATTATGAAATAGTTTTATTTTGTTTCAAACCACACTTATGGCCAAAAAACAAAATGCATTTTGTTCTACTAAGGCTGGGCCAATTTACCTTCAATTATTCTACTTTAGATCTATGAAATGAGGATTAGAAGGTTTGTTAAAGATCATTTAGTGCAAGTACCAATATGATGCTTGAATCCTTCCCCCAATTCATTCTATATTACAGAGCAACAGCAACCAACAGTTAAGCATTCACATCTTACTAGAAAGTCCCCCAAACCAAAGAAGCACGAAAGCTAAAACAACCCTAAAAATACTCTGGTTTCTCTTCAGATCCCATAAACCTTTCGCCTTTTAGTAAAACAACCCTAAAAGACACAAGTCCTACTCGCAAGTAGTATATAATCTAAAGAGCAAATCTAAACGCTGACAGAAATATTGACATACAACAAAAACACAAATCTTTGACTCCATTTAAACAAGTACAAGTAATACCTTACACTTACATAGTTATATTTTACAAAGGGCCTTCACATGCATTTTCTTCTCTCAGTTTTTGTTTTGTTTTTAAACAACACTGTGAGGTAAACAGAGTAAATATACTTTATAAATAAGGAAACCAAGGTGGGAAAACTTAAGCAGCTCACTCAGGGTTAACTAGGTGGTTTAACTGTGTTGTTTTATCCGAGGAAAAATAGAAGAGAGAAGTTGCTTTGGTTTGTACCTAATATGCTTTGGTTTTGTACCTGATACTTTGGCTGTTCAGATATTTATTATTTATTCCCCCAGAGGGAGGACAGAAAAGTTGCTTGAGTTTTCTACCTGATAAGATTTATTTACGTATTTATTGTCTGTCTCCCTATTAGAATAGAAGCTCCATGAGAGCAAGAACTTTCCTGGTTTCATTCATTCTTAAATCCCTGGTGCCTAGAAGACAGCCTAGGACACACTAGGTACTCAATAAAGGTTTGGTGAATGAAGTAATTGTTTTTAAGACAATATTTAACATTCAATCAGTTGGTGAATTTGACAGAGAAAATAATGACTTAATGTTCTTCAAATAGCACAAATTTAATAAAAACAACCAAAAAAAAAGACAGAAATGCTTAGGCTTTTGCTTGATTTACATGGTCCTTTTCCTGTGGGACTCAAAACACTTTCTAGGCATTTAATAATTTCCTGTTCTAATAATAATAATAATAATAATAATAGTATTGTAGTCTTTCTGCACTAAGGATTAGAACATCAAGGAAAAGCAGAGGAAATAGTGAAAGAGACAGAACCACCACAAACCACTTTTTGCAGTGAAAACCTTGTGCTGCTGTTTATCCACCTCAGTATATGAATACTCAGATTATGAGCATTCATTAATTTTAAAGGGGTTCCTACTCTCAAAGAAATCACAGAGGGACGGCAATCCATGCCAGGCAGGTATTCAATCAGGTGAAGTCTCACTGTAGTCTCTCACAAAGTGCTCTCTGGTCTGTCTGCCTTTCCAAGCCTTTTCAGGGGTATCCAACCTTTTGGCTTCCCTGGGCCACATTGGAAGAAGAATTGTCTTGGGCCACACATAAAATACACCAACAGTAGCTGATGAGCTAAAAAAAAAAATCACACACAAAGATCTCGTAATGTTTTAAGAAAGCTCACGAATTTGCACGGGGCTGCATTCAATATTGTCCTGGGCCACACATGCAGCCCGCGGGCCACGAGCTAGACAAGCTAGTTTTAGATGCTCCCTTGATTATGAACACGAACATAAGAAAACTAAACAAAGAAGATAATTCAGCATGGATTTAAACTTTCTCTTTGAGAAACAATTCTAATTCATTCAGTTCAACTGATTTGACAGGGCTGATTAAACAAACAAAGAGCCCAAAGCACAGCTTCTGAAACTCCTCTTCCAAAGTACAAACAGCCAGGAATAACTGCTTCTCTGGGAATGCAATATTGTGATAAGATATATAGGTATATTTGGTCATTCACATGACCTAACTATAATCTTCAGATGTACGAGGGCTGTCCAGAAAAAATTTAGCCAAAAATGCCTCTATTTTTCATATTATATGGCTGGATACTTTCTGGACAGCCCTCACATATGTATATGGTCTTCATCCGTAACTCCTGGCTCACAGCTCCCAACACTTTGCTCACTAGCCCACTGCCCACCTTCTTTTGTGTGGCCCGAATTGGGGAGCCTTGATTTAGAAAATTCCAGTTGTACAGCTGAATCTTGTGGCAGGCTTTTAGTCAGAATCCAACACTTATTTTAGTCCGTGCCTGAACCGCTCATTATTTTATTTACCACTTGCGTCCATGCCTCTCTCCTTCATTGCGCACTTGGCTCAAACGGGACCATCTAGTTGCAGGAAAACCAGCTCAGGGCTCCATACTGATTCTGCATTATGGTGGGGTGTATAATTATCTCATTATATATTACAATGTAATCATAAGAGAAATAAAGTGCATAATAAATGTAACTCACTTGAATCATCCTGAAACTATCCCCCTCACCCTTACCCCATCCCCATCCATGGACAAATTGTCCTCCATGAAAAGGGTTCCTGGTGCCAAAAAGATTGGGAACCACTGTTCTAAAAGATGAGAACAACAATGATGTTTCTTCTTACGTGAATGAGGTGAATTTTATACTCCACCCAACATTGGAGGCTGGCTGCCAGTAGGAGCCAACTTTGTGGTTCTAGGATTGGAACTTTCAGTACTATCCCCTGACTTCCACGGAGAGGAGAGGGGCATGAGGTTGAAGTAACCAACCACCAATGGTCAATGACTTAGTCAATCATGATTAGTAATGAAGTAAAAACCCAAAAGGACAGCCTGTTGACCCTTTTTGTTGGAGAGCTTCTACATTAGAAACTAGAACACTTCCATGTGCCACTGTGCCAGGTCCCAAGCTCTAAGAGGACAGAAGCTCCTTTGTTTAAGCCCTCACCCTAAGTATAATATCAGTTCATTTGGCTATTGATTTATATTTTTTAATATTCCCTTCAATAAATCGGTAATCTAGTAGGTATATGGGTTGTATTTAGTACTGTGAGCTGTTCTAGCAAATTAGTTGAACAAGGAGGAGGAGGTCAGGGGAGCCTCTGATTTACAGTCAGTCAGTCAGAAGTACAGGAAACAACCTGGGCTTGGGACTGGCTTCTAAGACAGTGGAGGGCAGTCTTGTGACCAAGCCCTTTACCTATGGAACCTGATTCTATCTCTGGGTGGACAGTGTCAGAATTGAGTTGATTTCTCAGATACCCTACTGACTTCTGAGAACTGCTTATTGGTGTGGGGAAGCCCCCACAACCGACCCCCACCCATACTGGAATTAGATCTGAGAACTCTTTCAGGGAGGTGTTCCTAGTCACAGTCTTATGCAGAAAAGCTTGAATTTTCATTGCAGGTTCTGTTTTTTGCCCTAAAAACTCATGTGAATATATATATATATATATATATATATATATATATTCATAATATATTCATGAGTGGTTTTAATTTCATCTTTAAGTCATGAAATGTTTTAAGAACAAAAAAGTTTCAAACTGAGTTCCAAGACGATATTGCCATATCTACCATGTAGCTTCCGCAAACACACACTTGTGTTCACACAAGCACATACACTTAATTCCAAAAATACTCCTAGAAGTACCTATACTCCCAAAATTAAGAAGCTAAGCTAAATAAAGAAGAATTAACTCCTTGGACTTTTAGAACATTGATTTAATTTCTGTTTTGAAGTCACAAGCCCATCTGAAAATGTTTAACATCTAATATTCAAAACATAAAACCGTGAACATTATTTAAGGGGATTTAAGATGCTCTGCTACCCCTTATAGATTTCCCTCATTAGAAGTACTGATTTAAAGGCAATCAGTATTTTCTATGTAATTGGTCTCACAACAATGGTTAAATATCTACCCAGTCCAAAAACAAAACAAAACAAGGCAATGTTTTGAACAACTCAGTGGTTGGTGCTATAACGAACTAAGGTGAGGCAGACAGAGGAAGAGGTCTCACATGCAGTGGAAATCAAGAATTCTGTTTTGGCCATGTTAAACTTGTGATGCCAATCTGACTTTCAAGTGGACAGGCATTCTGAGAATCACTGGCATAAGGAATGATGGCATTTAAATCCATAGGATGGGAGAAAACCCCTTGAATGGGCAGAACAGCTGGAACCAAGGCATTTCCACAAGCATGGGAAGAGGAGAAACAATCTGCTAAAGGAACTGAGAAGGAGGGGCCTGTGTTGGAGGACAGAGGCCTATATACTATCACAGAAGTTGAGAAATAAAAATTTTAACAGGGATATGGGGAGGGGGGCAGGGAAGTATGTCAAATATTGAGGAGAGATTGAGTTTGATATGAACAGAGAAGGGACTATGGGATTTAACTGAATGGAGGTCACTGTGATCTCATATTGACTAGGATTGTTTCAGTGAATGGTGGGGATGGAAACATGATTGGAGGTTGAGAGACAAAGGTAAAGAAGTGAAGACACGTTTTGCTGTACAGGAGAGAACATAAAAATGAGGCCATGGTAAGGAATGACAATGCAAATGATATAGTAAGAGAAGCTATTAATGATGGAGAAAAAAGGGGAGGGATTAGAGCCACAGACAGCCAAGTTCTTAAGAAGTCAAGAGGGGGACGCGATATAAAGCACAAGGGGGAGATTTGGCTTATACAAGAGTGAGGATCTATCTCCCATCGTCACAAAGGGAAGGCCAGGGATATAAGAATTAACACAAAGGGTTTGGAAGATGTTGATGGGAAGAGATTAGAAAACTCATGTTGCAACTGTTATAATACAATTGCTTAATTTTGTCATTAAATATGAGGTGAGGCTACCAGCTGAAAGTGAGAAGTAGAAACGGACATCAACTTGAAAAGCATAGGAATATAAAGCAGTTATTTTCAAAAGTGAGAAAGTAAATTGACTAGGGACGTGTATCAGGATTGCCAAACACTGTTAAGTTCCTATCTGAGGTCTGTGGTTTTGAATGTAAAGTAAGACCAATTAACATAGGTGTGTATTTTCCTTACCAACTTTTAGCTGCTCAAGTTCAGGCAGGAAATAAATGAGCAGTTGGGTTTACCCAGAGTTGGGAGTTTTGCCAAGGAGGAAGAGAGAGACAGGGACTGATGATAATAAATGACTGTGGCCAATAAGGGAAATGAGTATTTGAATGGTAATGACAGTGAAAGAGTAAGAGAATCAGAGTGAATGGATGGGTCTGAGTAAGGCTGAAATGTTGCTGGAGAATAGGTTTGATGGGAAGAGGATCATAGACTGACTACTTACAATCACAATACTGGAGGTGGTACAGCTGCTTTCTGTTTTGTCCTGGGCCATCTTATCTAACAGTTCTATTTCTCTCTTAATCTCATGAATCACATAGTGTTAACACCTTTTCTGTGGTACAGTCCCTGAGAATCCTCTGTAACAGGACCTCAATAAGTGGCAGAGTGTAGGCACTGAGAGATAAACCTGGGGCCAGCTCCAATGCTGCCACGTACTGAGCTATCTGGCCTTGGTTAAGCCCTTTAGTTACAAGGGGCACCAGTTTCTGCCTCTGAAAACTGTAGCTTAACCTAGTATATGTTTCATGCAGGTGTTGCTTAACACATTAAGTGCCATGTCAGTCACCAGTGACTGACACTGAACTTTCTGTTTGGACCATGTCAGTCACCGGTGACCAACAGTATACTTTTCGTGCAGGCCGTGGTATTGTATGTTAGTTAACTGATGATATAAAATTTAAAAAATTACATTCTATTAATAATTTTTAAGTAAGTAAGATGTCCCACTTGTCTTTCCATTTTAAAATGGTTATTCCTTTTTTGTTTTCCTTTGCTATAATTCCTCCTCATTTAGGGGACATTTTCACGTTCACGGGTAAAGAAAAATCTTTTTCTGCACTGGAACAAAAATCGCAGAAAACTCACTAAATATAAAGTCATTGTACAAATTGCAGTAAATAATATTCACACAGTAAATATACTCTCTATATAAACATACAGCCTTATCGCAACCTAAACAGATCTCCATTTGCCAGCATTTTGGTGAAATCTGGTATAACGGGCCAAGCGGTAAGCAAGACAAAATAGCCTGGGTGCTTAACGTGTTAAGATTTAATAGTGTAAAGATGTAAACACAGACACTTCCACATAGCAATTCCTCAAAGAAAGACAGCAAGCAAAAAAGAAAGCGAGCAAGGGAAAGAAAGAAAAGGTAACAATAGTACTATATCCATGTGCTGAGGAGCCAACTCCATGTAAGTATCTTGTAACTGCCTTAATCATACCATGTCCAAAATCAAACTCAGCCTCCACATATTCGCTCCTCCTCCTACACTCCTTGTCTAAGTAAATGACACCACCATCCCCTTACCACTTGGGCTAGAGCACTAAGTGGTATCTCTGATTCACCCTTTTTACTTCTCACCATCCAACCTGCCACCAAATCCTGGTATCATTTCTCAAGTCTAATAATCTAGGGATTTTAAGATGCACCAACATTTTATATACCACTAAGTTAAATGAATGAAAAATGCTGCCAATTACAACTGTATGATGCCATCTCTTGCAAGACACAAGCAGATTTTAGAGATGTTGCAATTTGGAAAAAAGTACATTCCAGAATAGTGGAAATATGGCAAACTACTTCTAAATGTTCTTTTACCTATTATCTATCCCTTCTTTTCCATCTTCACCTCCACAATGAGTTCACACTCTCATTCTATTACCCCTGGTCTATTGTAATGACTCCTTCCCAAGTTTCCTTGCTTCAAATGTTCCTTTCTGTCCACGTTGGACACTGATGCCAGAGCTACTATCTTCCTAAAATATAGAGCAGCAGCTTGCATTGCTCTTCTGTAAAACAACAGCATCTTTGTTTGTTTTCCCTGCTCATAGTTTTCAGTAGAGCATTCAAAGAGCCACATACTCTGGTTCTTAAATGGCTATTTCCCTTGATCTGCTATTTGAATACTTGCATAACCTTCAGTAACCACAAAGATCTACTTGATGTTCACCAAAAATATGACCAGTAGAGACTTAGCTTGTTTTGTCTTGCTGGCCTCCAGCTTCCCCAATCAAAATGAAATCTCTCCTACCTTATAGTACAAAAATCAAATGCTGTCTCTTCTTCAAAGCCTTCACTAACCCTTTTTAGAAGTGACTGGGTCTTTGATCCTCACAATGGTATTCCTTATGCACTCACTTAATGTTTGCTTCTTTCTGTGTTGTGCTGTACTCAGAAAATAGTTTATATTCTGCTCTCCCTACTAGATTTCAGGATCCCCGGGGGCAGTGGCAGTGTCCTGCTCGTCTTCAGATCTACCTATAGCACGTGATACAATGCCTTACACATTCGAAGATTAATAAAAGTGAATTCTGATGTATTAAAATGAAAGGTTGAGATAATGCTTCTAAAGGTGTTTCAAGAAGCAAAAAGTCAATGGCCACTGCAAAACTGTGAAAAAGTGAAAGTTTAATCTTTCCATTTAATCTGTCAAAATGATACAGAAGAACCATCACAGGCAGGCTACTTGAATCTGTCTGCTAAGAGCCACTGGTAATGCCACCTACAGGAGAATGATTTTCACTGTTCAGTACCTGGTATTGTCACTGTCATTGTGTTGAATTTTTGAAACAGTTGACTTCATTCTCTGAATGAAGTACTTATCAGATGATGATTTCTAGGTTTAAATTTAGCTTAGGATGATAGAGACCTTTAAAGAAGAAAGAACTGGGGATGCTGGATGGCTCAGTGGCTTGAGTGCTTGCTTTGCAGCCTTGGGGTCCAAGGATCAAATCCCAGCCTTGGACTGTGCAGACCCATTCAGTTCTTGCTGGGGCCCATGCAGGAGGCCCCCGACCTGGTTCCTGCCATGTATTAGCCCCGCGCCACACTGTGGAATGAAACCATATCAAAACTGATGACGTACAGCTATAGAGACTGCTCTGGGCCCTCCCCCCTCTCTCTGTCTCTCACTGTATGTCTTTCTCTCTCTGTCAAAAAAAAAAATACAATAAAAATAAGTGAACTATTAAACCAAATTATAGCACTTGCTATTTATCTAAGCCACAGAACCAAAATATTAAAAATCTAGCCCTCCTTCAATTGCTGTCTACCTACCTTCCTTTGCCCAGATCCTGCTATTTACAACACCAAAATGCACACATAATATTCTTTAATAAGATCTAATTATGGCAGAAATAGTCATAATTTGCTTATGTTATTAGCCTTTATATCTAATTTAATCTCAAACGAGCTCTGTGGCAATAAAACAGTATTCTTATGAAATAAAAGTGCAAGATGGCAACAGCAAGTGTAAATGACCTGTACAATTCTAAACTCATTTGGAGTGAGCATGGGGAAGTGATATCCTTGGGTAATGTCCCCTGAGGCTAGTGAGGAGGAGGAGGAAGAGGAGGAAGAAGACAAAGAGAAAACAAAGCAAGGTATGAAAATGGGCTCTTCTCACTGGAAAGGGCCTGGGGGGGTGGGGGTGGGGGGAAGACAGGCATAGGTGCAGAAAGATTAACCCTACAATCTATAATTTTCATCCCTTCATAAAACTAACTGGGCCACACTTGGCTGTCACTCATGGTAAAACACAGACATGGTCAATATGCAACAACAATTTGGTTTTACAGCTTGAGTCCTAATTGAAGAGATAAATACCTGGAATAATAAACTACAGGTCTGTCGTTTTCTGATGGTGGTACCAAAATGTCACTTAATAGATATCCTGAGCTAGACCATTCCTTTATTTCTGCTGGCCCACTAATCAAAGACATTGGAAAAAATTAAGGAGAACTAGGCAAGAAAATATGTTACACATAAATCATCCCACAGGATCTGCACCTAACATGGGCAGAGACAATTCACTTTTAAGACTGAAGCAGAGACACAGGTAAGTAAATGCAAAATGTCTAAACTTTCCTATTTTAAGTACTATATTTGTATTAAAAAACAAAGCACTGACCACAAGCACACTTAGGGTATCTCCATTACTTCTTTCCTCTCTATTCTTCCCCACCCCCATCTCAAACAGTACGCATAATATCTCTTCAGATTCAATGTCTCCCTACCTCCATCTCTTTTAATATACACCTTCCCCCCTCCCCTATAGTAACTTTCCAGAAATAACGGCCCCTAATTCTGTTGAACAACCAAAAGTGAAGATTGCTGATGGTGAGAATTTGGGACAAACGGTGAGGGCAGCACAAGAAATATTATCTGGAAGAGGGATAGGCAAGAAGGACCTTAAGGCAGATCTCAGAGGTGGCAGGAGATGCTGTATGTCAGGGACGTTGAAGTGACATTGGGGACATGGTGCTACTCCAGGCCATGCCATCTCTAGCACCCCACAAACAGAGCTGTGTGTGGGAGGGTGAGTGGCACAAGCAGATCAGATTTGCTTCAACTATACAAAAGGCAATAGTCATATGGAACCAGTTAAAGACCCTGGTTGCACTGTGGCAATTTCCAAAAGAAACAGGTCCATCCCACTGTCAGGAACGCAAATCTTCATCTAGTCAGTGCACTGGCCTCACTAAGCAAATGAGAACAGTTACTAGAAAAGGCTGGTTTCCTCAGTTTGAGAGTCTACCAAAGTGCCTATAGTAAAGGTTAACATGTATTGAATATTATTATGTGCCAGAATTTATGTTAAGCACTGCATATGAATGACTTCATTTAATCCTCCCCAAAACTCAGGGATGGGTGTTGATACTATTGCCATTCCTATTTTATAGATAAGGAAAATGCCCAAGACAGCTGGAGTAACTTGTCCTATGTAAGATAATACAACTAGTAAGTGAAAGAGCCAAAATTACAATTCATGCAGTCTGAACACAGAACTCAGGCCCTCAACCGCCACACCTTCCTGCGGCCATAGTAGACAGGTAAAAATGCCTGCTTACAAATTGTTCATCTTTTATTATCATAATTAATTTTACAATACAGCTAACTAATACAGGAAGAAAATATAGGACACCAAAAGTGTCTGCTGTCATGGATGATGAGCTCAAGTGAGTTTTTAAGAACTACTCAAGACAATGGTAGCAACAGAGGTTCAAATGCCAGTGACTAAGTCTTAAATCTTATTTAAAAAATGGGGAAATCAGCCCTCTTGATCTCACAGCACAGCGGGGAGGAGTTAAATGAAATAAACGCATACAAAAGCATTCTATAATTTGCAAATCACTGTATTCCACTAGGTACCATTTTTGTTAAACACAAAAAGCATAGGTATGGAAAATCAACCAGAGAGAACACACTTTCAACACAATTGAAAAAGACAGCCTATTAACTTAATGGAAACTAGATATACTACTAAGACCAAGAGAAATTTATTTCTCAAGCATATTTTTATCAGCCTTTAAGAGTACTGTTGGAAGAAATTCACTCAAGAGTTATTTGTTGCTTCCTAGCCTGACTTCATACTACTTCTTGAACTCAGTCAAGTCACACAGAATCCCTAACACATAAGGCAGTTGATCATATTGGCTGGAAGTCAAACATGTGCTTCAGGGAGTCTGTATTTCTCAATTCTAAGTCTGCCTCTGTAGGACCAGCCTGCACTTGGGGGTAAACACAAAGACACACCAGAAATGTAAAATAAGTCAGTGGAAAAGAAAAAAAAAAAAAATCTTGTTGTTCACAACGTCTCTTTCCTTCTTGATCTACAGCAAAGAAATGCTCTTTTGAAACACAAATGGGAGGCACAAACAGAAAGAAGAGACAAATGAATCAGAGCACTCACAACTCCGTTTCTAACTCAAAACTTTCTACACCTTGTTTTAGACACATTTTGGGCACCTCTTGCATCACAAAGAGATGGTATTCTATCGAGGGACTGATCTGCCTGGGGATTAAAGACCATGCCCTTTATTCTAAACACCATACAGGGTCACGTACTATCAACTTCTCACATTTTGAACCCAGAGCGAAGGCCACTCAAGGCCGGGTTAAGCAAAAAGAAGGATCTCCGAAATGGAAAAGGAAGCCCAACTAGCACGGCAGCCCCAGGAACATGGCTCCTCTACTTTGTGCAGGGAACGAAAGAACCGTGGGTGAGGTCTCCGGGTGATGTGCTTGAAGGGGCTTCACTACACGGCAGACGGGGGTGGCTGGGGCGGAGACACTTGTGCGACTTCTTTCCGACGAGGCCTCGTTCGGCGCTGGCCGAGGCCGCCGGCTACAGCAGCAGGGCCAAGCCGCCCTCCCTTCACACCCCAGGCCGCTGTCCTCCTCCTCCGAACGGCGCACCGATGAGCCCGTTAGCCACGGCTCGCGCCCTCCGCCCCCCAGGACGCGGCCCCCCGTGGGCGCAGGCGAGCGCGGGCTCGCGTCTACACCCATCCCGGCGCTCACGCCGCGTCCCCCTCCACCCACGGGGGCCGCACTCGGCTCTGGCGAGTGTCTTCATACCCGATCCCCTTTCGGAGCTGGGCCTGCAATCACCCATTACCTTCCCCAAGCAAATGTGGCACGTGATGGGCAGAGTGAGCGACAGTGTAACGTTCTGCACAGTCTGAGCCATGGCCCCGTTCAGAAGCCCGCCAACACGGAAGTCCCGCCGGCAGCGGACGCCGGCGGGGGGGGGGGCGCCAGGCCGGCTACGGCGGCCCGGCAGGGCCACGGCCCGCCGGCGAGAGAGCGGAGCGCGCTTGCGAAACGCGCGGCAGCCCTTTCCTGTTCATTCCTTTCACTTAAAAACAAAACAAGACCAACCAAACCTTACCCCCTATTCGGGAGCTGCAAGATTCCTGAGAAAGGAAAGGCGGTTTGCTACAGGACTTGGGAGGATCTTGAAAGTTGAAATGCAAGAGCGATGGTGGTGAGAGGAGAGGAAGGCAAAGCGATTCGAGATCCCCGAATCTTTCCCACGGGATGCGGTTGGGGGAAAGTTTTCCGTCTGCAAACACATCGTGCAATCGAAGCAGGAAGAGAAGTGATGATCGTTGCACTTAAATTTTGCAAAACAGCTTTCGGCCACTCTCAGCCCTCTCTGTACATGATGCAATGTCACTTAAAGACAACACGAACGGTGTCTGTCTGTTTACGAGACGTTTTGAATATGTTTAATGGTAACTTTCCCTGCAGACGCGTTTTCACTGTTGGCCCGTCTGTGGCTTCCATCTAAAATAAGATTTAAGGCTCGGAACCACAGAGGAATTTACACCCACTGGTGAGAAAGCTGCGAATAGTGCGAGCCATCACACTCCCTGAAAGCACTGAAAGTTTAAAGCCTTAAAGCCTTAATTTCAGGTGCAATGTTGGATATGAAATGCACCACTGTGCTGTTGAACTCCAAAGGAGAATGGGTGAGGTTGTACATTCCCAATTCCTACAGACGAAAAAGGAAAACTCTAATAAACGTTCCTAAACCAATCTTGAATATAACAGATCAGGAATTTACCTGCAACTTTAAGTGAGGAAAAGCCATGGTGATCAATTTATATACAAACCAATACAATCTATGAGTGAGATTTAGAAACAGAACCAATGGAACCATTTTTACTAATCTTTTGGAAAAAAGCAGTATCATTATAAGAAACAGCCTCATTGTTTAAAAAGAGAGGTTCAGGATCTGGACTGTGAGGGTAGAAATCTCTGTTGAAACAATTTCCTTGCTCTACTGACTTCAGACAATTTAACTAAACCCTCTGCTTCTTAGCTGCCTGGTTGATAAAGTGTGTGTGTGTGTGTGTGTGTGTGTGTGTGTGTGTGTGTGTGTGTGTGTGTGGTCAGTGTATACTTACTATCAAGTCTATAAAAGGAACAGAGAATAATAAGATAGGAGCAGCTAGTAGTTCACTTGAAGAAGCCCAAGTCCAATTCAAAGACCACTCACAGGTGACAATAAGAATTCTTCCAGACAGCACAGTAACTTCATTTCCTAGGAATTGGAGACTATCATGTGTTTGGAATTGGAGAACTTGGCAAAATAGTTATATTGATTGTTTAATGGTCACTTTCTTCAGAATGCCTGGCATGAAAGTCATCTGGTTTGGCTATTTCCTGGCTATTTGAAGTCCTATTTATATGGGGACTAGAATTCACATATTTGCTAACGCATCTTTCACATTCCTGGCTGTAGATCTCTGGCTTCAGAAGGAGAAAGCTCCAGGTCATTACGCAGTGTCGTTTGGGTTTCCCCAATTTACTGCAGAGTTCCTGTTATCATCTTGCCCAGTCTCTGTTCTCACCTTGCTTTTATGCTACCTTAAGTAGAATATTAAAGTCTAGAACATTTCCAACATCTCTTCCTACATTTACTGTCATTATCATAGCTTCTCAATGCTGTTTTAGTGCTCTGTCCATATATCTAGGTGGTCCATATATTTCTGTGCTAATCACATTGTATTATAGTTTGTTGTTTATGTGTTTGCCCTCACAACAGACCCATCTGTTTCTTGAGATCAGGGATGGTATCTTATTTATCTAGTATCTGGTATTGAGTGACTATTCCACAAACCATAATATTTTCTTTAGCTACAAAGTGTCTTTATTACAGACCCAGGCTGTTTTAAACATTGTCTTTGCTTGCTTTTTACTTCAGAATGGAAGACTATATTGCTTTGTGCTAATTATAAAAATAATTAGGCTCATCTTAAGAAAAGTAAGCCATTTATACATATGCAAAATAATAAATAGACATTCCTCTACACTTATGTAACTCAACTCTATAGCCTATGTGGTAACCACTATTAACATTCTAGAGCATATCCTAACAAACATTTTAATTCTTACATTACTGTGTGTATACACATGAATAAGGTCATACATACAATAACATATCTGCTTTGTTCACTAATGCTTTGTAGGTAAGTACACACATACACACACATCTAAATGATATTGTTAGCAATACCAGCTGATTAGGACTCTCACTAGGTCCTGACTGATTCCAGGCCAATTGCCAGGCTTTTGCTCTTAATAATGCAGATAATTTAAGGCCAGGAACTCTATCTTCCCTCTGGTCTATGAAAGGCATTTCCTTTTTTGACAAATCATGTCCATTTAGTCATTATTTGGCCAAAATTGTTAAATAATGTTGCCATTACTCTAATAGGAAAACAAAGATTACATGGTTCCATAACTTTCTGCTTCATTTCTTTCTCAGCTTCTTAGTGGCCTTAGGGGGAATACTGTGACCTGAGGAGTTAGTTCTATCAGATACAGCACCTCAGATGGGCCAACCCTTCCTAAATCCTTAGAATCATAAGCCTTTAGAACTAGAAATAATCTTAGGAATTATTAGTGTTTCATTTCACAGATGTGGAAATTGAGGCATAGATAAGGTAAACCACCAGATAATGATAGAACTGGAGGTAAATTCTAGATCTTACTTGTACTGAGATTGTTGGCCCAATGCCTTCATGTAAGTGCAAGATGTATTATTATTAATAAAGTAATTCAGTAATAAAAAAAGTCAGTCATAATTGAATTTCTTTCCTAAGAAAACCATCAAATAGCTATGGAACACCTTTTACCCCTTGTTTAAATCAGATTCATTTTTATGATAAATTATTTAAAAGCAAGTTTAAAAATATATAAAATCTTAAGTGCTATTAAAAATTGATTAGGAATGCATTATTCTTTCATTGACCCAGTTCAGATTGTTTTTTAAATTTTTTTGGTCAAAGCTAATAAATTTGAGTAGATGTTTCAGGCAGACGTTTTGTAATCATTTGGTCATCAGTCAATTAATCACAACTTCATAAATATTGATTTCAGATTACATTTATTTTTCATTCCTGAAAGACAATCTTTTCTTGTTTGTTTGTTTTAAATTTATACACCCCCACTAGGATTGTGGTTAACACTGAGAAAACTCATAAAAGTTGGATTAAAAATTAATCAGAGGTTCTGGCCCAGTTGCATGGACGTCAGCATAGTACCATCTTCTCACAGGCTGGAAATTCTGAGCTAAAATATCTGAAGATCATGGCATGAAAGATGCCTGTCACTATAGTAGAAGAACTTGGTTTTTTCTAGCACCATTTTTTTTTTAAAACCGCTGGAAGTTAGCATTCATTCATTTAATGTATATTTATTAAATATATTAAGGAACAACCAACTCAGATAAAGGTCTGTCTCACACAGCTTACATTCAAATAAAAAAGTTGGCTTAGCACCAACTCTCAGCCTCAGAATAGCACTGGAGGTTATGCACATCAGGTTTGTATGTAATCACAGTATAAGTGATTACAGAAGAAATAAATACATGTAATTAGTTATTTGTTAGTCTACCAAAATCTAAATATTTTTATGAGCCAGGCACTGGTTTAAGGGTTGGGTATATGTATCTTTGAGTAAGACAAACAAGGCACCTGCCTGCATTTATTCATTCAACAAATATTTTATTGACTACCAACGATGTGCCAGCCACTGTGCTGTTAATGAGCCACTTCATGAAGGACTCACCTCTTCCATTATAAAATGCCTATGTCCACAGTAATGTTTCTTCGGGATGCTCTTACCGTTGGTGAGCTGCTGGCATTGTGACAGAAGTTATAATTTTAAAGATTTAAAAATATTGCAAGTTAGGTGATTGTTTTTAAATTAGGTAAATTTTAAAAGACTATTTTAGTTCCATCTAAGGCTAAATGGTACTTCACAAATGTGTGTTGATTGCTAGAGAATAAATAAAGGAAGTACCTTCTCCTGGAATATCAGAACAGGAATCACGTCAACAGAGAGGTTATGGGATTTGCTATAGTAGCAGAACAGGGAACCCAGCTTTGAAATCCTGACTGCTTTTGTCTTTCAGTTGTTGAAGGAGCACTTTCCTTCGGTTCCTGCCCTTAGTTTAGGTGTGAGCAGACATACAACAGTACCATCCTCCCATAGGACCTTAAAGCCAGGCCTCTGCTTTCAGCCTGTTTATTGAAACCCTGTAACTCATCGCTTTGCATCTGAGGGCACCTCTCCTGCAAAGGCCTCCACTTGGCCTGTGCTTGGCAGTTACCCAGAGTCTTGCTAAGTTGCTTTACCTCATGTAGGTAAGGCATCAACACTTCCCTTATACTCTCAACACTCTGAATCGTTTTTTAAAAGTGTTACTCAAGATATGGCTTCATTTCCCCACTGCAGCATCCTCAACTCTTGATCTAGGACTTTTCTCTTTTTTCCTCATCACACCATACATTATGACCAATCTCAAGTTTCATCTCTTTCATATGCTTCTCTTGTCTGCTCCAGCCTCCTCTTAATCTCCTGGCTTTTCAAATTCTCTATCATTTATGATCTTTATCAACTTGTTTTTTTTACCTCATGCATTTATTTTATAAGAAATGTTGGAAGACATGTCCAGCCCTGTCCTGGCAAAGTTTACAGTCTAAATGCAGGAAAACAAGTATATTAGTAAGTTAGCAATTACATAGTGAGTTAAATTCTGCAGGAGCAGAAAGGAAGAGCACCTACCTCAGCCATGCACAGAGGCGTGGACACCTATTTTGGGCTCCGCATTTTTGATAACTCCCTCCTTAGCCAGACTGCATGTCCATTTTTCAGGTGTGACAGACAGTACTGTGCACACAGTGACTCTCAGCAAGTAATGATTCTTTGGCAATCTATCCCTTCTTTAGCACTCTGTGTCTACCTCTATTTCTGTATCACCATTTTAGAATGTATATTAATTCACTTGAGCAGTTTTTAGGATAGAAAGAACAAGTAAGAGAGTGTGTGTGTGTTCTTACTTGAGAATGATGTTTTCAAACCATCATACAGATTTATGTTTCTTTGCAAGAGACAGGAGGATCTGTCCAGAATAGCAAGGCTGGGCAAGAGCCCTGTGGGGTAAGTTCAGGGAATGGCCTCTTCTGCTATAGAGCTCAATTGAACTTAAAGGAAAAGGTGCATCCACATCACAGAACAGACAAATGAATGATACTTTCTCAGAAGTAGCTGGAAGGATCAGAGCAGAAAAGCACCTTTTCTTCAACTTTGCTCCACCATCTGACTGCACTGTTTTCACTCCCCTCCCTCAGACAGTGTTGCCTCCTAGGCCCGGGTACGCCAAGTGGCCTCCACAAGGCCCAGGGACTCCTTCTAAGTTGCTGGGAGTGCGGCTACTCAAAGAAGGCATGGAATTATGTGGTCACTTTACAGCTATGCCACAATCAAAACAATTTTGAAGTTGTGGTGATTTAATTTCATTTTCATTTGTATTTTTTAATTGTTCAATTAATTGGGGTGACGTTAGTTGATAACAATGACATTGTTTCCAGGCGTACAATTCTACATGACTTTGTCTGCACATTGCATTATGTGCACACCACCCAGAATCAGCTCTCCTTCCATCACCATATATTTGGTGTCCACTCCCTTCTCCTTCCCTAGCTCTCCCACCCACCTCCCCCCTTACCCTCAGGTGACCACTAAACTATTAACTGTGTCCTTGAGTTTTTGTTTCTTTGTTACTTTCAGTTTTATATTCCTGTGGTGATGTAATGATCACATCGTAGTTATCTGGGAACACTTTGAAGCCTCTCATTCTTCAGCATGGCTTAATAGTGAAGGTATGGATATTTCATTAGAGTTCAACTTGTGAGACTTGAGAAGATAATATCCAGTGAGGGCAAAGGCATGAACAAATAAGCACTCTGATTCACCACATCTTAACAGTGTAATTGAAGTTTTTTCTTTTGCAATGAGCATGTATTAATGTTCACTGAGACCAAATTTAATGAGAGCTTCATTTGTTTGCAAGGGCTGCCATAACCAATTACTGAACACCGTGTGGTTTAAACAATAGAAATGTATTGCTTTACATTTATGGGGGCTGGCAGTCTGAGGTCAAGGTGTCAGTAGAGTTGGTTCTTTCTGAGGGTTGTGAGGGAGAATCTGTTCTAGGCTTCTCTGATTTGGTGGCAATCTTTGGCATTCCCTGGCTTGTAGAAGTATCATGCCACATTCTGTCTTCATTTTTATGTGGTGTACCCCTCATGTGAATGTCTGTTTTCAAATCTCCTCTTTTTATAAGGATGACAGTCCTATTGGATTAGGGAGTCTGCCTTACTTCAGTGTGACCTCATCTTAATTGATTACGTATGTGATGACCTTATTTCTGAAAGAAAGGTTACATTCTTTGGTAATGGGCGTTAGCACTTCAATGTGAATTTTTGGAGGGAACAATTCAACCTATTACAACAGTAGCCACAAATACTGTTTATAGTGATGTCCCATGACCTGCCTCCTGAGCACGTAGTGGATCCTCCCTGCCCGGCCCTCTTGTCTGTGGTTGAGCTCTGGTTCTAGTTTGGCAAATAAGATGTTCGTAAAAAAAAATCTGGTTACTTCTCTGCTAAAGCATTTCTTTACCTGTTCTAGATTGTTGAGAGCTCTCTTGCCTTCTGCCATGGTGACCAGTAACATTTAAGACAATTCCTGCTTTGTTAGTTTAGTTCCAGAGTGAAGCAACATAAAGCAAAGCCCCTGCCTGACTCTTAATAGGCAAATAGCCTGAATGAGAACTAAACTTTTATTGTAAGTGACTACATTGTTTTATCATAGCTTAATCTAGTCTCTCCTGATATAGTAACTTTGGGCAATATGATTTATTCTTATTTTGTTTATACTTTATGCTATGGGCTGAATTGTGTCTCCCCAAAATTTCCATGTTGAAGCCCAAACCCTTAATGTGACTATTTAGAGATAGGGTCTTTAGGAGGTAATAATGAGGTCATAAGGGGGTCTTAATCGGATAAGACTGTGGATTTATCCAAAGAAGATTCTCTCTCTATCTCTTCTCTCTCTGTGAAGAAGAAGAGATACACTCACACGCATACACACACACACACACACACCGTGTAGGAACACAGCAAGACAGTGGCTATCAGAAAGTCAAAAAAGAACTCTCACTAGAACCCGACTAGATCTGGCACCTGATAGGACTTCTAGTCTTAGAACAGTGATTACATAAATTCCTGATGTTTAAGCCATTTAGTCTCTGGTATTTTGTTATGGCAACCTGCAGACTAAGATACTTTTTTTTCCTTATTTATATGACTTCTTATCCTTATCTCAATTACTTTCTCATTTATAACTTTTTCTTATGTTTTTCTTAAATTATAAAAATATTAATTTTAGAACCATAAACATTTTACTATCAAAAAGTTAATCCTTCAAAGCATGCATCATTATATCATCTGTTTTAGTGGACGTGCTACCTAGGTTATCTTTATATAATGACTGAATTCAAAAGAAAGCCACATGAAAATCTTAATTCAATTTAATTTTATAGAAAAGTGACAAGGGCCTCCTGTGTCCAGCCACAGCTCTAATGGCCACCATCCTAAGGGTCTCACACAAATATCCTACCCACCCCCTTTCCATAAGTACAGACTTTTAATGATAATAAAGGTACATATCCTTTCTGTATTTCACGAACTTAAATGGTGATTAATTGTGGTACATCGTATTACTGTCTCCTCCGCTTCTTGGGAGAGGATTGTGTTTTAGAGTTGTATTGAAGTTGGGCTTGATCAGGTAACTTTCGTTGGCCAATGAAATGTGAGCAGGAGTAACACAGATCTTTGCCACTCTGAAGCTGTCCCGGATCCCCAACTCCTCTTTCTCCTTTGCCATGGCTACTGGAATTCTTTCAGAGGCAGCAGCTCTCTAAACCTCCGTCCTACAGTGAAGACAACACAGAGCAGAGCCTCAGGCCATGTGCAATAGACTTGGAACGTGAGCTAGAAATAAGTCTTTGTTGTTATAAGACACTGGGATTTGAAGTGTTTTAAGGCCCGTTCAGCTCTAGAGCTGCTGGTGGAACCTGCTGAGCTGTTGATGGGCCTGCATTCTTGCTTGGTTTCTTCCTTCTTCCTCCCTTCCCCTCTACAGGTGTTGGTCACTAGGGGACCTCCTGACAAGCCTCCTACACACTCAATTCTGTTGCAGAGACTTCCTCCCACAGAACCTAACCTGCAGCAACATGTCTCTCTAAAGAAAATAAGAGGGGTGTGTATGCGTGTGTACCCGTGCGCATGTGCATGCACGATGGGTCTCTGTGCCCCTGTGTCCTCACACTTTCCTCGCTTTGTTCTGTAAATATGCCATTATGGCTAATTAGCTATAGTCAAACCTCACTCCTGTGGGCCTCAGGGACCACCTACCTTCCTCCAGTGGATAGGTCAACCGTGCAAATTTACCTTTCAGAGGGCCACCTCGTTTCTTTGTTTAAAATTAGTGGTATCAGAAGGAACTTTCAGAGGTCAAAAGGCTGAACCCCTTTGTTTCTGTTTCTTCTTAATACTTTTAGTATATTAAAAAATGAAAAATATGCCACTATCATATCACAAATACCATGGTATATTTTGAAAATTTACAATGGGCATAGTAATTCATTTAGCACAAATATTCAATGCAATATAATTACTTTCACATTGCCCAAAATAATTCTAGAATTCATAATAAAATATTAACTACTGGCACTGTAGGCAGTGTTGTCTTACAAAACTTTTATTTTCTGTTTTTGTTTTCAATCCATGGGTCGCATCACAGTTACTGTATCATGAAATCAGTTAGTGGGTGAAGAGTAAGGCAACCAAGGTGTGAAAAACTTTCAGCTTCTCTCTTTCTAGCCAGGATGAATCAGTGGAAAATCTTTCTGTGGGATTTGATTTGCTCTCTTCTAGCCCACAGGGCCTTGAAGATCTATGTTTTCTTCTCTTTTCCCACTGCTTCACCTTTATCCCCATCTGTCCTGGTTGCAACCAACACTTTATGAAATTTTCACTTGTACACACATATGCAATGCATTGCATGCGGTAATGATAAATATTATTTTGTGCTGGGTTGTGATGTAAAATAGATTTTTTACTGAGGTTTACATTAAAAAATCTGAGAACTAGTATCCTAATATACATGCTTATGCTGAATGATGGAGGTCTCCTTTTATTATCACCAGTATGTCAATGATGATTTACATTCTTTACAAGATTATGTTAAAAGTCAAACTGTGAGTCATGTGATAAATGTACAACATGGGCCAAATGAATCTTCTAGTCCTCCCCACACCTACCCTAAGCAAGAAGGTATATTACCAACCCAAAGCGGCTTTGAGGAATCCTCTCCTTCTCTGCCCTCACTCGCTCCTCTTCTTACCCCTTTACCAAAGGATACAGTTAACTCATTATGTTTTCAAAAGTAATCTCAATATAGCTCTGACTTTGCAAAAACTGAGGGGAAGAGAAAGGAAAGGGTCTGACCTTTATGGCAGTTTTTTTTTCTCAGACATGTAACTAACAGAGCTGTAAAAGGTAACCCAATGAGAATCGTAGTCAGCTCAGGAGACATTTCTGGAATATGTACTATGAGTTTCTTAAAACAACCTGATAGCCTGCCATTCTTCCTGTTTTATAGTTAGAAAATTGAGGGTCAGAGAGAAAGCAAAACTACATTCTCATAGCTATGAAGTGCCATAAATGGATGTTCTAACTTGTGTTCCAGTAGCTGTTCATTCAACAATCACTTGAAAAGAATACACTATGTTCCAGAAAACATGCATTATGCCTGCAGGATATTAAAGTAAGCAAGACATGCTATCTGTCTTCAAGGAACTTGAATCCTCTGGGGCTAGAGACACATTCAAAACTCGATCAAATATAGCAAGACAATATGCTCATAACAGCCACCACTTATAGAGCACTTATTCTGGGCTAGGTGTGAGTTTTACACAGTGTTGTGGGGACCCTAAGGAGAAAGTGTCTTTCAGGGTAGGGATCAGCTAAGTTCTTCTATCACTGGGAAAGGATCATTAGAATATCCAGCAGCCATAGGAACAGCAAGACCCTCCACCACAGTGTTGTGTGTGCAGAAAACTCACTGGTGAGAGAGAGCCTTCTGTGGTCAGGATGGGTGCAGGAGTGTGGTTATGGGACCGGGCAAGGGGAGTCTAGAATATTCCAGGATTCGCAGCTTGGGTGGCAAGGGGATGGTAGTGGTAGTATTAGCGGCAGTGGTAGAATAGGTAGGCAGTTACTGAATTTTATAAATTCACTCAAGGTTTAGTATTGTGATTTTTATTAATAACATAGATACTTTCTGCCTGGAAGAATGAACATGTTCTAAACTATTATGCTATATTTGTCATGAATAATTAAGTTGTGGAAAAAGCTGACAATTAAAATCAGGTATTTTTTGTTGCAAAAATTTATTTTGGAAAAGCAGAATATATCTCCGTATAGTTCAACAGATAAACCTTTCCATGAAGGACTCTTGTCTCTTGACTTAAAGTCTATACTAAAAGATTAATAAAATAGCAAAGTTCAGGTTAACAATGCTTCCTTAGATATGAGCAACCAATGCAGTGTGTGGCTAAGGGATAGGCAATCACCAGAAGACACAAATTTGTTGAATTATAACAGGATACTATTAAAAGTGAATTTTGAGTTCATTGGTGTTTATGTAGCTCTGTCATTATTTTGTCATTTTAACCATTATTTGGATTGATTTGTAAGGGACAAAGCATCATTGTTTTAAAAATAAACTTTTACAAGTATGAAAACACAAGTTTTTAATAGTTGAAGCACGTGCTAAATAGAAAACATTTTAAGATTGCCTAAAGCCCTTTTTTAAACTGGTAAAAATGCTTAATTTAGAATATGCTACACTTTTTATGGGAAAATACAGGCAATGTTCTAGAAAAGGAAAGTGAGGCATTAGGGAAAAGAATACATTCTGTATTTAGACTGTATCTACATACCTGCATTTATATACCTATATACAGTTATATATTATACGGAATTCAAATAACTAGAAAGCTCGGATAACCAATATCAATATTACACAATTAAAACTGAAATTCTTAATGTTGATTCTGTGACTCTGAAGGATCTTGAAATGCTTCTGGGATCCTCAAGGGTATATTAAATTACGTCAAGGTCAATATTATTGTTAATTAGATTTTGCTATATAATTTGGATATTGGTTATCCCTTTGTGTGATACATTGTTGCTGTCATTTGACTTAAATTGTTAATTGACTATATTTTAATTTTGTTTATGTGAATATTTGTGAAAAAGTAAGTTGACATGCACATTTGATTTGATAACTGGTCTTCAGCTATCAGTATAAGAGTGGCATTTAATAAAACTCCTTTTAATATAAAAGTAATACAATCTACATGCCCTACATGCCTTATTTATGTTTGCTTCTATACTTACTATTATTATTATTTAGCTATTTTGTAGGATAAAGGTATTTCTTTGGCTTATGAAAGAACTGACATATAATATTAGTGTATGACACCAGGGAGTCTTTTTCATTCTTTTTTTTTTTAAAGATTTATTTTTATTTTGTCTTTTGACAGAGAGAGAGAGAGACAGAGAGAAGGGGGAGGGTCCAGAGCAGTCTCCATAGCTGACAGCATTAGTTTTCCATATGGTTTCACTCCACAGGTGGATGCGGGGCTGCACAGGGCAGGAACTGGGCTGGGAGCCACCCACATAGGCCCCGGCAAGAACTGAACTGGGGGAAAGCCAGGACGGCTCAGCGGGTTGAGCGCTCGCTTTGAGGCCCCGAGGACCGAGGATCGAATCCCGGCTCCGGCCCAGGCAGGACCCACATGCTGAACTGGGGAGTTCCCACAGTTCGGTTCTTTAGTTGTCTCTGTCTCTGTCTCTCTCTCTATCTGTCAAAAGTAAAATAAAAAAATAAAGAACTGAACTGGGGGCACACCCCAGTTCAGCATATGGGTCCCCATGGGCCAGGCCCAGGATTCAATCCTTGGGCTCTGGGCCTGCAAAGCAAGCGCTTAACCTGCTGAGCCATCCCAGCTTCCCTTTTTCTTTCTTTAGTTTAGTGTTTTGTTCTCTAGTTTTTGTGCTATAGCTCCCTTTGTTCCTAGTTGGTCCACGTTCTGGTCTTCAGTGATAATGCTTGGTTTGGTAGAGGCATCTCTGGGCAGTCAGCATTTGCCAGAATGTGCTTTTTAATTCTTTCTAGATGTGCAATCCCTAGTAACCAAGATTAGGTGTTCAGATTAGAGAACCCATTCTTTTGATCCCTCTCCTTTCCCCCATTCCCAGTTGGAAGGAATGATGACAGATTCGTTTCTGGCCAGGATACTGGATTCCAGTCACTGTTAAGAGCTTTAAGTGCATCTGTTCATTTAATTCACAGTAGTACAATCCTATGAGATTATTATTCTACTTTTGAGAAAATGGAGGTTCCTTCAATCATTTAACAAATACATATTGAGCACATACTATGTGCCAGGCACTGATGTAAGTTTGGGTACACAGCAATGAATAAAATAGACACAGAGTCCCCACCCTCTTTGATGGAGGCTCAGAGAGGTTGAGACCTTGTTCAAGATAGAACAGCTATTGTGTGACGGGACATAGAGCATGAGCTCCTAACTACTGTTTCAATATAATGTTCTCAGCCATGTAAGTTCTAAAGGTAACCTCATTCTATAGTGCCTTTGGAACATTTAAGTCAAAATGTCACAGAATCTATTTGGTTCAGCAAGTATTTCTGAGTGTCTGTCTACACGGCTTAATGAAACTAGACAGAGTTAGGCAACCTTATAGTTGTGTCTCTGACACTGTTTAGGGGCAAGTTCCCGAGGTTCTTTGGCCTCACAGGTACTAAGGGAGTTGTCACTGAGTTACTCTAATTTTATAATGGTTCTATGTTTCTAAAACTTTAGGATGAGGGATATAAAACTTTATGTATTCCGAAAGCACACGCCAGAGGCTGACTTTGGGGAATGTGAGCCTTGTGTAGAATTTTGCAGTTTTCAAAGCTCTGTCAACATATTATCTGATTAGCTCATCATCATGACCCAGTGATCAGACTGGAAATGCTGTCATTTCAGTTTTACATTGAAAACCCTCAGGCTAAGGGGCTACTCTAGGAAAGAACTACAAACACTGGGAGGAAGACTCGAAGTCTCACAAATCCTGCCTCAGCTGTCTCAGTTTGGAGGACTAGCTTGAACTTATCTTGGAAAGAGTTGTTCATCAGTCTCTTAGTATGTTCAAGATACTAGGAACAAAGACATATGGAATTTGGACCCTACTATTCAAGCACTTGTAATTCAGCAGAGGGACAGAGAATATTTATACACAAATAACTTCTAAAAAGAAAGAAAATGGCAAGAGTCTTAAGAGAGATTCAAATATATGGCAATGGGAATTGGTTGGTAGAAAAAGATTATACTAAGTGGGCATCAAAGGGAAGACTTCATAGAAAAACACCATTTGAGTTTGTCGTATATAGACATATGGAGTAAGGGGAAGGGTATTCTAGGTGGAAGTGATTGCATATTCTAAGTTATGGAAATAGTAATGCATTAAGGAGCAGCCCACAGTTCAGTCTAGCTGGGTAAGGGCAGCAGTACAGAGACCAGTCAGGTGGGCTGAGGCCAGTAGTCGAGTCCCTCAGGATGTTGGACTTTGCTCTGTAAGCTCTGGGAAGTTAATGGAAGTTTCTGACCAAGGGTATGTGGGACCAGAGTTATGCTTCAGAAAATCTGACCTGTCAACAATGTATGCCATGGATTGGATTGTGGAGTAAAAAGGGCAGAATATTACGTGTGCTGCCTGCAGCCAGGAATAAGAAAGATGAATTTTCATAGGTTACAATATTGAAAGAATTCCTGGAGCAGGGTTGCTTGGTCTGGGCTTAAAAGAATGGTCAGGGGGATCCTGGGATAGCTCAGCAGTTGAGCGCCTTTCTCACAATCGCAAGGTCCAGGGTTCAATTCCCAGCCCCACCCTGTGCAAACCCATGTGCTGTACTGCAGCGCACCTGTAACTGCCAGGATGGTTCTCACCTCCCGAGTGGCTCTCACCTCCCATGCAGGAGAGACCCACTTCAGTTTCTGCCCTGCGTGGCCTCACATCTACCTGTGTGGAATGAAAAACATGTTACAACTAATGATGTACCTGTGGAGACTGTTCTGGGCCCTCTCCCCTTCTCTCTCTCTCTCTTTCACTTTCTCTCAAAACAATAAAATAAATCTTTTTTCTTTTTTTAAAAAAAGAATGGTTGGATTTGCTAATGGGACATTTTGATAGATGAAGATGAGTGAGATTTCAGCATATACTTTCATCAGGGCTCTGTTTTAGTAATAAAAAGACATACCAGTATACACATACTCTTTGAGCAGAAAAATGAATAAACAGGAGTGCCCCCAGAGTGAATCCAAGGGTTCAGAAAGCTCTGGAATCAACCCAGCATACAGAGTTAGGGGCCAGGTATGCTTCTAGGGCTGCATGACCTAATCTCAGGCCAAGAGGAATGCCTAGTACCACTCTGAGAGACACACCCTGTAATCCACCCCTTAATGAGAACATCAGACTTCGTAAACAACCATCATTCTCTGTATCTAGAACAGGTAGAAGAAATAGGTCCAGGTGGCTGGAGAAGCTCAGAAGCTCAGCCTGAAACAATGTAGATCTGCTGAAAACAGCTGGAAACCAGCTGCAACTGACAGCCCCCGCTGGCACGCAGCTGCTAGTGACAGGCGTGCTCAGTACCAGGAGAAGTGACAGGAAATCTGCACGGCTAAGCACTGGGGCCTTGAGCCTTGCAGGCCAATCGGGAGACACACATTAGAAGGCAAACCTCTCTCCAGGTTGACTTACTATATTTCACCTGTCCAGGAAGGAAAAATGCCAGCAGATTATCCTTCTTGCTTCAAAAGGAGACTAGGAGGCTCCATTTCGAGTTTCTTAGGTTTTAAACGCCACTGCTATCAACACAGCAACCCTCCTGCAATGGACAGACTTCGATTGGTTTGTGTTTCAGAAATTGCCAAAATGTTGTCTATGGTGGTTTATCATTTTACATTCCCACCAATGGTTATCAGAATTCCAGATGCTCCATAGCCACTCCAGCAGTTGGTATGGTTCGGCTTTTATAAGTTTAGTCATTCATTTAGTCATAGGTATGGAGGGGTTTCTCTTATGGTATTAATTTGCATTTCCCTAAAGTATCATTTTATGTGCTTATTTGCCATCATATGTCTTTTAGGGTGAAGTATCTGAACAAATCTCTTGCCCATATTTAAAATTAGATGCTTTTCTTCTTTTGGGGTCTGTAAGAGTCTTTATATATTATATATATATATATATATATAATATATATATATTAGATACAAGTCTGTGGGCAGATATATGCTTTGTAAATATTTCTTTTTCCAGTTTGTGGGTTTTTACAATTTTTTAAAATAGTGTCTTTTAAGAACAAACACTTAATTTTGATGAAGTTGGTTCTTTCTTTTTTCCCCATCTCTTTGAGGATTTCAAGTTTAGGAGGGAGGCAGATTCTTTTGACCCACCTTGGCAGCTATTCAAGTAGGGCTATGCCAAAGTGTTCCCAAGTTTAGTTCAACATTCCCCTTTCTATAACTTGTAACTCCATGGGTTCTGTGGCAGAGAATGGAGGGATAGAATGAAAGATGATTGGATAAGGTGGAGGTTTTATGGGAACTATCATCAGGTCTTAAGTTTACCTAAGACTGGTACTCAGCCCACTCCAAAAGATATTGAGGATTTTCTATTCAATGAAAGCAGATTCCTTGACAAGTGTCTTTTTGGAGTCCCTGTATCTCTTGAAGAATGTGACTAATGTAGGAATAGAAAATCTTGATTTTGAGCCTTGTGACTTGTAGAAGCTTTTTTTTTTTTTTAAGATTTATTTTGTTTTTGACAGAGACAGAGAGAAGGAGGAGGGCCCATAGCAGTCTCCATAGTTGTACGTCGTTAGTTTTGTTTGTTTGTTTTATTGTTTTTGGCAGAGAGAGAGAGAGAGAGAGAGAGAGAGAGAGAGAACTGAACTGGGGGAGCTCCCTGTTCAGCACATGGGTCCGCACGGGCCGGGGCCGGGATTCGATCCTCGGTCCCCAGCGCTGCAAAGTGAGCGCTTAACCCACTGAGCCATCCCGGCTTCCCCCGTTGTTAGTTTTTTACATGATTTTGTTCCACACAGGTGGGAGGGGGCTGTGCAGGGCGGGAACTGGGCTGGGGCCTCCCACATGAAAGGCACACCCTCTCGAGCCAGGGGCTAAACTGGGGGGCAAAAACCAAACTTGAGGCCTCCTGCATAGGAAGTACATCCTAGTTCAGCACATGGATCCGCATGGGACGGGGCCGGGATTCGATTCTCAGTCCCCCAGGGCTGCAAAGTGAGCACTTAACCTGCTGAGCCATCCCTACTTTCCCTGTAGCAGCTTTTCTTGAAGGTCACCTCAAGTGACTTTAAAGTACTGACTACTGCTGATCCACTGTGTCATCACCCAAATACTTCAGAGGCAACAAAGTTGCTTTGTGTCTAATACATTTATTATTTATTTATCTATCTATCTATTTATTTATTTGGAGACAATAAAAATTCAAAACTAAGAACAAATGGCCTTAATTTCCAGAATGATATCTGAAATATCCTTTAAAAAAACTATACTTTATGCTCTTCTTACAATAAATATGTGTTCCTATATAAGAATCACAGAAGTAAAATTATTTCCAATCCCATATTTACTGAATCACAACTTCTAAGCAGCCAGTCTCCATGTGAATCTTATGTACACTCAAATTTGAGAACCATGGGCAGAAATGTCTTATTTGTGTGTTCAATTAGTTTTATAATACTAATGCTGGCTTCTGTGCGGGGGCCAAAGGGTCACAAGAACGCAGAGTTTATAGCCAATCTCCTGCCTTTTATAATCAAAATGATGTGCTTCCAGAGAACGTGTAAGGAAAACAGGAAGAGGCTTCTGTACCTGCCTCTGGGGGAGAAGGAGTTAATGTGCAGGATGCTAACTAGCAGGGCTGGATTATTACCTGCTCTAGGCAGGAATGCACCTAAGTCTACTGGCTGCAGGCAACAGAGTCCCTAAGGGGCGTGGGACAGAGGCCTGTGTGGTTGGGAGGCATTATTTACTGCCTATTCTGTGGGGCTGACAAAAGTGGATGTCATTTTATTGAAGTCTGAATGTGTGGAGGAGAATGGCAGAAATAGTTTCCTAGAGGTTTGGCATTTGGCTGCAGAGGTATAATATATACTGAAGCATGTCTTTAAATTAACAGATGATGTCATGTAGAATTGTACACTTGGACCCTATGTAATTTTTACCAACCAATGTCACCCCGATACGTTTAACAATAAAAAATAAATACAAACCATCTTGCCATTGTCTGCGGTCATTAGTATTTTAGCACAATGCTAAAACAGAAATGGTGTTTATCATGAAAAACAAAAAAACTGTGGGCAAGGAAGACAACCCCTTCATCCATAAGGTGAGATCATCCAAAGCCAATAGAACTTTGCAGCCATATTGGATAGACACTGTAGTTCCCCATCCGCTTGACATTGTCTATGTGTTTTCCCCCAACTCTGTCCATCTTTCAGTGATAGACATGAATATCAAACACTGTCTAAGCTCATCCCTATGCCCCTCCCCTGCCTTCCCGCCCCATCCTCCAGCCTGAAGGTTCCCCACATCTCACTACTGTCTACTTCCAACTTCTTCTTCCTGCAGGAACTCATCGCTTTGCCTAGGTGTCCCCTCACTGTCCTCACAAGGCCAGGCACAGGCCAGCATCTGTTTTCTCACACTTGCCATTTTCCCCATTGTCTAAAATGTTTTTTTCCCCTTTTCTATGGTTTTAATACCACCCATAGTTTAAGATTAGAATACATATTTTGTCTTTCTCAAGTTTTTGCCTGCCCATAGCTGTCTACTATTATTTCTGCCTCTTCTGCAACTGTAGGAGTCTATACCTCTTGGTTGGTATTTTTTGTCATTTGCTTGCTTTATTATCTTTTCATGAGCTTTAGCTTCTCCACCAAATTGTAAGTTTCTTGCAGGCTGTATGTCTTCAACTTCTTTACACACCCCCATTAATTTGTCATAGAAATCTGGCAGTTCTAATGTTTCCTCGTGAAATTCAATATATGAAGAGAAAGATTCTAGAGGCTGGTATCACATAGATTTATTCTCTAATCTGCAATTTAGGATACATCTCAGCCATGCCTATATCTTTCATGTCTCACCACTTTGTCATCATCTAGAATCTAGATGGGGGTCTCCAAACTTTTCAGGCCACGTTAACTATCAAACAGCAGTTTGGGGGCCGACTACACACTTGAGGTCCAAATAAAAAAGAATCAAAACATAGACGTTGTTTTTAATTATTTATTTAATATTATTTTATTCAGATAAAAAGGTCTCCACGGGCCGGATGAGAGGGCCTCGCAGGCCGGATGGGGCTCGCGGGCCGTAGTTTGGAGATCCCATCTGATGGTAAGGAGTCTAACATACATCATTGAATTTCTAGTTGACAGTGTACTAATGTTTGCTGAATTACTAATTAGGAATTACTTTCTTATAACATCAAAAACATGATTTACTCCATTTCTACCTCTCAACATTCTTTTTTTCATTGGGCTTTTAAAACTAGTAATTGTGGATAGAATGCTTAGAACTGGATAGTACCTCACATATTCCCTACTATTTCACATGTTTTTGCTCATGCAGTGCCCTTTGCAATGCTCTTTCTTTCAATCCTTGGCCAACTTTAACTCATTCTTCAAGCCGCAACTCACAGTTTCCTCTAGGAAATCTCATCAGAGCCAGTAGGAGTTAAGTTGCCTCTCCTCTGTATTTCCAGAGTACCCTATACGTCCTTCTATTTTAGCCTTTATCATATACAATTGAAATGTTCTGCTCACGCCCTTGTGCACTGTCCTCCAAGACACAACTGCATCATGTTTTGACCCAGATTAGTTCTCAATCTAACTCTTACCCGTTCCCCACCCCTCATCTCACACAGAGTCTGGTATAATATCATAGGAAGGCAATAAATGTTTGTTGAACTGTTGGCCAGTGATTCTTAACAAGGGGATGAGTTTGTTCTCCGAGGTTCATTTAACAGTGCCTGAAAATATTTTTGATTGTCATAACTTGGAGAAGGGGGTTGCTACTGGCATCTAATAGATGGAGGCTGGGGATGTTGATAAACATCTTAACAATACACAGGGCAGTTCTCCCTTCCACCGACCCCCCGACCCCCACCCCAGAACAAATAATTATCCAGTTCAAAATGTTGATAGTGCTGAACATGAGAAATATTGGTTTAAATTGTGGTACAGAAAAGTATTGTTTGCTAAAAGCAATGCTTTGGACATTTTCAAGGCTATACTTTCATCCCTGTGATTTATTTGTTCAGGAAGACTTAGATACACATTAACAGCTGGGAATGAACTTGTAATAACCAACTTCTGATATGCTTGTGATACAGCTTGGCTTCTAAGTGTGATCAATGTTGGAAATTTGAAGTTAAAAGCTTTTGTTCATGCAGGGTTCTATAGGCATACTAAAAACCTCTCTATGCAACTCTTTGAAATAGTTTCAGGTAGATTTAAAAAGATCAACCCTTTCTGTGTGAAAAATCAATCCCACAGGGATTCAGAATAGCTTCTCCTTGTTATTTATGAATTGAACTGGGGAACTTTTTAAATTTTATGTACTAAATGTAGCCATACTCCCACATAAAACTGCAGGGGGAACTGTACTTACACAGGAGAGACTCTGGTATGTAACCGCACGCAAACACAGCTTTCAAATGACTTCAACTCACCTACTTAGACCAAAGAGGCTGTCAGTTAATTGAACAAACTATCTCTGTTCCCTGATCTTTGGGTCATAAAAATTGTTCATCTGCTCAGTCACAGGCCATTTAATTTTGGATGCATCGTTGCCAGTTGGTTATAGTAATTAGCATTCCCTATATTGTGGCAGCTTCCCTGAAGCTATGCTAAGTAGGGTTGCACTTTTGTGTGGAAACATAAGCTGGGTTGTGCAAATGAGTCTGGCCACCCATCTTAGAGACAGAAGCCCTAACTATCATCTTCTTGGCTCGGGTGCCTTCCAGGCCCACCTGCAGATCTTATTTACTGATTATTAATGACAAGAACGGTAGGCAGCTGTGAAAGGCACAGCATGGCAACTCAAAGCTGCAACTCAAAACTATCCTCCGTGGGACTGTAATTTTCTTGAATGACACCTGACTTCATTTTAATTTCTTTCTTTGCTCCAAATGCACTTGTGCTGGAGAAATGCAATAGAAATTCAATGAGCTCCCCCCGTTTAATAGGCAGACTTGCAACATTTGTTGGTGCATCTGTTAGTTTCCTGGCAGAAGTGGAGCATTTGGAGGGGAAATATACATTTGTGTTTGTTCCAGAGTTGGCACACAATCCGTAAGGTGATGTTTCAGCAGGGCCCCTGGTGAGATATCAAAGAACAAGGTTACCTAGTGGTTCACTAGTTGCCAGTCTATGGAGATCGTTAATTATATGGGCTTAAAAATCAAATTTGATTGATCAACGTTAACCTTGAAATAGCATCAGTGTTCGTGCTTAGGAGAACAGATTTTTATTCCAATTTAGAGGGTCACGGTATTTTGTGTAAAACTCTGAAAATGAATTGGCTTATGTAGGAGTGAAGACTGGATTGAGTTCTTTGAAATGCACACATCTGCATTTTAGTTTGTACATCTGCAGAATTTTGGTTTCCCAGGAAACTACCATGCAATTGTTTGCAAGAAGGGTTTGCCACACATTGCTTTATATCCAGTGTGATTTTATTCCTTTTTAGTATGCTGGAAAGTAATATTTCATCAATAAAACTTCTTTTTGCATGTTTAATGTTTAGATTAATAGGACAACACCTAGAATGTAATTAAAAATAGGTTGTGTTGTTTTCTTCTATTGACTGATGCTAATGCAAATATGCAGCTTTAGTTCACATTAGTTGCCTTCTTGTCTTTTACTGCAAGGCTGAGTTATTCAAATGAATAAAAGCATCTTCAGTTGAAATTTTGGGGGGTGAGGAACTTGTAAATTTTATGATGAATTAACCATTTTGCTGTCCTTTTTAATCACCATATTCTCTAAGCACAGTGAACTCTGCTAATTAAAAAATGATCTACATAGTCTGAGTACAATTCATCTTTATTTCCATAAGTTCTGAGGTAAAATAAAAGAAATATTACAAATAGAGAAAAAAAGTTACTTTCAGTATTTGGTGATTGGGTGTGCAGTTAGGAAACAGTGATAACGACTGATAAGATAAGGACAAGGAATGTGCTCATTAGCATAGTAGCTGTTTTCTGTTCTACTTTACCTTTCCTTTTTTTTTTTTTTTTTTTTTACAGGTGTCTACAAAGGATCATTTTCATAAATGTGAACACAAGCACAAAAACCCAAGAAGAGTGGATGATGGGAAAGCCGGGATGGCTCAGCGGGTTAAGCGCTCGCTTTGAAGCCCCGAGGACTGAGGATTGAATCCCGGCTCCAACCCAGGTGGACCCACATGCTGAACTGGGGTGTGCTTCCTGAATGTGGTGAGGCCCCAGTTCAGTTCAAAAAATAAAAAGAAAAGAAAAGTGGATGCTTGGGGGGAAAAAACTGAGCCACAACAAGTAACTTCTCATTTCATTTGTTACCAAAGAAGAAACAGAAGAAGGAAGCCATGGAATGCTCAACAGAATAGCCACAGCAGGAGAAGCAAAAGCAAAGGACTTCAGGACCCCATTTTAGAAATTCCTCTAGACCACATCATGAGAGCTACAGTAGGAGGAAAATGTGGGACAAGTCCTCATTGTCCAAGCTGTATTTCTGCTGGAGCGGGAATCTTTTAAAACCATACCAGGATAGAAAAGCTAAGCTCTGCTTCCAATGGCCTTTTACTCCTATTCATTTTTTTTTTAAGGTAGCAAAAATAGTCTTGCTTTTGATAGGGGAGGAGGAAAGAATGTAAATACTTGTCTAAGAGTATTGTGGTGAATGGTCTTTGGATCACTTTATTGACAAGCTCAACCTCAATTATAAATGAAGGGAAAAGCAAAGTGTTTGTAAAGGCGGTCTTTTTATTGGGGTCTCTCAGCAGGTTATGCTGGTCAACATCCAGAATGAATCACGAAAGTGAGGAATTCAGAGCCACTAAAATTCTGTGCTCCATTTTGCCATCCTTAATGGCTATGGAGGGTGGGGAGGTTTGACCCTCTGAAGAGTGATCAATTTCTAAGGTGAATGTGAGGAACTTTCATTTTGACCAAGAAGACTTTTTTTCTAGGGGAGTCGGTGGTATAGGAAGAAATAAAGCTTTAATTTTTTGAACTTCACAAAGTTGTTTCTTGTCTGGAACAAATATACGTATTTTTTTCAGTTTCATCTGTTAGTGAACAATATTAATTTATGTATCCTACTAGTATCTCAGTGAACTATGTCAAAATTGCTGAGAAAATAAAATGATGGCCATAGGCATCAAATCATATAACGTAAGAAATGGCAAGGAATCTTTAATGTCATCAAAGTGGAGGAAGCAAATAATAAGAAGTGAATTTCTTCCCTGGAAAAAAGCAAAACATGATTTGGGCTCCATTGTGGCTTCTTCTTAATTCTTTGTATGCTGCTTGTTCTGCATTGTTATTGACTCCAGGGAAAATAAAGGGACAGACCTAAGATAACTGAGGTCTGGTTTTCAAAAAATTCTCTGAAGTGAATACCTTACTCCTGCAATCCACAGATGGGTCTGAACCTGGCCCCACTTACCATGTGGGTAATATTCAAGCCTGGAGGTTATCCTCGGGAAGCCAAGTCAATTCTCTAGCTATTCTGGACATCCTTGTGTTGTACAAAGTGGATTTGGAGTGGAGAGGGAGAGGGAGCTATTAGTAAGGAACACAGTACCACTTAAATGGTGGTACCCTGGTTTATGCAAATTTAAGGGGGTATTTATTCAATCCCCTGGCCCTCCCCACCTCAAATCATCTGGGACAGATCTGATTTGCTGACTATATTAAAATGTACCCTGGATTTGTTTTAATCAGGCATGGTGAGGTCAACAGATCAGGAGACAGCTGTCAAGAAGGAAGAAACTTTCACTCACAGGTCCCGAGAAAAAGCAGGTGTAGCCCACAGGGCCATATGTGGAAGCCCCTGAGGTTCTCAGCACCAGAGGGAGCATGGGGTAAGCATGACCACAAGCCTTCACTGTGGTTTCTGCAAGAATGGCAAGGTAAACGTTTGAAGATTGGCTAGTTTGAATAATTTCAATGTGCTTCAGGCTATAGGGGCGGTCTGCTTGTCAGGTACCTGAACCTGGGGTGATTTAGGGTCCATATTGGCTTGGTGTTTGAGAGTTAGCTAAAGGAGATGGTTGGAGTTATGGGTTTTGAATTGGTTGGCTTGCATATTAAAGGTGCTAAGAAATGGCTAATTCTGGGATGAGTAGGCCCTCTTCTGGTTTACTACAAGGCCTCCAAGATGCCAAAGCATCTTAAAAATACAGAAAATAAAAATCACGATCGATACACTGGCTCTGCTTCAGTCATAAAGCCCTGACCTGTAATCAGAGGTGAGATTTTGAGGTTGACTGGATGTTGGGTTTTGTCTCAGAAGCAAAAGTAAGATCTTGACAGCAGATGGAAGTTTATTTTAAATGTTTGGCCAAATAACATTCAAGAGGGTATAATAATAATTATACTCACTATTTATTAATTCATTATGTGTCAAGTACTCTGTAATGCACTTGCCATATATTATTTCTTTCTTTTTTGACAGTATAGGTAGTGGTATAATATCTCCATTGTAATATGAATAAACAAAAGCTTAGAGAGGTTTAGCAACTTGTCTATGGTTACTTCATCAATAGAAAGCAAGGCAGGGATTCTTACACACTTTTAAAACAACAACAACAACAATAGCAATGATGAAGAACTTGACTGAGGGCTGTCAGAACTTTAGTTTCACAAGGCAAGATTATTTGAAAAGGAGGACAATGTTATTTCAACAACAAAAAAAGATATTTGAAAAAACAGAAGTCAAAGGATGTAATCTCAGAATACAGGGCAACTATTTCCATGGGCATAAATGAAGTTTTATGAAAACTCACTATAGTTCCCTCATTTCCCTCCTGTCACTGTGGATGGTGCCTGAGGTGCATGCGGCATGGGTCTGGAATGGGTGTGGGCAACGTGGCAGTCCTGAGAAGTGGTAAAGGACCCTGGCACTGCTCAGGATCTAGTGTCAGACCCTTCAAAAGGACATCAGTCAGGGTTGTAAAGAGAGACATGAGATTTTATGAGAACTACCTGGTATGCAGCTCATCTTAGAACCACCATTTTCAAACATCCAGAGCAAAGTCATTCAAGGGATGAAAGGGATTTAAGGCAAACACGAAGAGAGGAGATGGATTTGGTATCTTATCTGAGAGAAAGACAACAGGAAAAATGGTTCATTCGAGAGATAAAATTCAGCAAAGCTGGTGAAGACAGACATGAGGGATGATTGAATAAGGACATGAGAACTTTTTTACAAAGATAACTGGTGACCAAATGTTCTATATCCTCATTAAGAACAAAAAGGGGACATTGGCTAAAATAGCAGCAGGAAGGTAATAAATCAGACATGAGCACACAATGACAGTAAGGTTCCTGAAATGTTGAAATTAGGAATAAGAAATCCTGTTCTGACTCAGCCTCATTAACTCTGCTGTTGACCAATATGAAGGATGGAATTCATTTTTCTGATCTTCTCATTGCTATTTAGAGCTCAAGCGAGTTCTAGGACAGGTCTTTAACACTCCCCACTCTGCACTTTTCACTCCAATAAAATATTTTTACATCCCTGCCCTGCCTATTGTTCGAGGAGGTCATCAAGAGGACATGACCGCTATTTGATTCACTAGCTGGACCCGGGCAACCAGAAGCTCCTCGCCCCATCCCCATTTGTGAACTACACGTTCTGCCCATCATTCCCACACTAGCAACTGTTTCAAAGACTTAGAAGGTGCAGTTGGACTGTATAAAACTAAACCCTGTTAAGGCCGCTATGCCTTGGTTCTGGTGGTGGGGGCCAGAAGACAATTCTCATCAATAAGTGCCCTTGCTTATTTAAATGGGCACCTACCAATCTGTAGCAGCCTGCCTTTCTCCAATCTCTTCTGGCCCTCTGTGTATACGGGGGCCTGTTTGCAAATCAACAAGCTATCTATAAGATTGAAATAAGGAACTACATTTTTTTTTTTTTAAAGTTTGGAAACACAAGGTAGATGGAGAAGGGAGATGTCCTATGTAGGTCTCAATTTGGCCTTTAGAGATGACAGCAATAATATGTCTATAGACACATAGGCTAATATTACCTATGACTGTGATATTATATATCACAGGAAAATATAACTCAGCAATTCAGGGAACAGCTTGGGGGTGGGAGGAGTGTGGGTTCTGTGATAAGGGCCCAGCCAAGTCAAACACAGTGTGTGATAGTCTCTCACCCAGGAGACCTGAGTTCTTGTTTTTGCATTTTCTCTATCAGTTTGGGTAATGTTAGCTTCCCCTTTGTACATTTACACCTTTGCACTTACTCACCAGCAAGCTATGGTTATTATAAAGGAATAGTAGATATGTTTTAGGCTTTTTAAAATCACATTCCTAATAACACTAGCACATTTTGAGCATGATTTCACCAGGTACATTATCTTTATCCTTACGACAACCTGGCAGGGAGATACCATTTTCTCCATTTTTTTTAGAGGAAGAATCTGAAACCCAGATAGATTAGGCAACTTGCCCAAAGCCACACACTAGTGGAGATGACATTGAAACCCAAGGCTGGCTGGCTCCAAAGCCTGCTTTGGTACATAAACTACACTAGGGCTTCTCCCATTCTAATGCACACCTGGAACGTTTGGGAACTTTGTTAAGCTGCAGACTCTGGTTCTGTGAGTCTAGGACTTGGTGTGAAATTTTGCACTAACATGTTCCCAGGTGTTCCTTATGGTATTGGTTCCTGGACCACACTGTGAGCAGCAAGTCTTAAGTTGTCTTCCTGAATTTAGGAGGAAGTATGTCGTCTTTCACCATGAAGTATGATGTTCTTTTATAAATACCTTTTAATAAGGAAGTTTTCTTCTATTTATAGTTTGCTGAGAGTTTTTCTAATGAAGAGATGCTGAATTTTGTCAAATATTTTTTCTGCATGAATTGATGTAAGCATGTAGTTACTTTTTATAGTCCGCTAATGTAATAATTTGATTGTCTTTAGAATATTGAGCTAACCTTGAGTAACTGTTTTTAACAATAATATTAATTTTGTGTGCAAATTCTATATGAAATATGTTGTTGAAGAGCATTTAGAAAATAGAAAAAGAAAAATATATAACAATCACTCAAAATCTCATCTCCCGGAGATAGTATTATGAATATATTTGTAAACTTTTCTACAGTTTTTGTTTGTTTGTTTGTTTTTAAATATGATACTTGCCCAGGACTCTAGTTTTATTGAGAAATGGCTGACACAAATCAGCATGGAGGTTTAAGGCATACAGCAGGATGGTTTGATTAACATATATTCTGAAAGGATTACTACAATAGATTCAACTAACATCTATCTTCTCATATAGTTACAATAAAAAGAAAAGAAAGAAGAAAATAATAAAGGAGAAAAAGAGTTCTCTTTGTGATGAGAACTCTTAGGATTTACTCTCTTAACAACTTGCCTTTATATCATACAACAGTGTTAGCTATATTATATCCCTAGTACTTATTTATTTTATAACTGGAAGCTTGTATGTTTGACCACCTTCCTCCATTTCCCCTACCTTCTATCTCTGGTAACCACAAGTCTGATCTCCTTTTAGATTTTTTTTTTTTTTTAAGATTTCATGTAAGTGAGATCATACAGTATTGGTCTTTTTCTTTCTGACTTATTTCACTTAACATAATGCCTTCAAGGTCCATCCATGCTGTTGCATATGGTAGAATTTCATCATTTTTTAATGGCTGAATAATACTACATATATAAAATCTCACAACTTCTTTATCCATCCACCCATTGTTGGACACTTAGGCTGCTCCCATTTTTTAGCTATTGTAAATAATGCTGTTATAAACATAGGGGTGCAGATATCTTTTTGAGTTATTGTTTTTGTTTCTTTAGGATATATTCCCCAAAGTGGAATTACTAGGCCATATGGTAGTTTTATTTTTAATTTTATGAAGATAACATTTTAAAGAAGTTTTTATGTGTTTATATTTGTATAGAGTTAAAGTTAAAACCATATCATCTTCTTTTTGTTTATGTGATGTTTTACCTGGAGCATTTTATTATAAATTATTAAGTATTACAGGCATGCTTTTGCCTCAGTGATTTTGTACTTCCTTTAGTTTGGAATGCTCATTGGCAATTAGGTTCTGTTTGTTTTGTTTTGTTTGCTGTTTATTTTTAAATAATACTAAACATCTTTATATATAAGTCTTTACCAGTTCTTAGCAAATTAAATTCATTCCTAGAAGCCAATTATAGACTCCTAGTGTATCAATATCTTTCAAATTCCTCATGGCAAATTATTTTTGCATAGCAGAGTATAAGAGTGTTCTGGTCACAATTTCTTCTTATAATTCATAAACTTTTCTTAGAGCAGTTTAAGTTCACATGCAAATGGAGTGGAAAAGCACAGAAGGCATAGAGTTCTCATATACATACCCCTTGTCCTCATGCACACACCATCTCCTCCACGGTCAACATCCGATACCACAGCAGTACATTTGTTACAATCAATGACCATATACTGACTCATAATTATCAACCAAAGTCCATAGTTTATGTTACTGTGTACTGTTGATGTTGTACATCCTATGGATTTTGACAAATGTTATATATTTTTAAAAGTATTTTTATCAAATTGGAATTGCTGTCCCAACCTATTTTAAAATTTACATTTTTATTTAAGAGATTATGTTATTTGTTTGTAAAAGCTTTTTACATATTAAGGCTTATAATACCGTTTTTGTTCTTATTTACTATGTTTTTCTCTGATTTGTCAGTTAATTGCATAGTTTGCAGCACACAGATTTTAAAATTTTATGTAGTAAATATATTAATTTACTGAAATATCTTAATAGTTTCAAAAGCTTTGCTATTAATTTATAAATTTCTTCTGATTATCTTAAAAAAAATTTTATATATGATGTTACTATTGAGAATTCTTTTTTTTAAAATATATATTTTTATTTATTATTTATTTTGACACAGTGAGTGAGCGAGCGAGAGAGAGAGAGAGAGAGAGAGAGATACAGAGACAGAGGGAGAACTGAACTGGGGGAGCTCCCAGCCCAGCATATGGGTCCGCACAGGCCGGGGCCGGGACTCAATCCCTGGTCCCTGGTGTTGCAAAGTGAGCGCTTAACCCACTGAGCCATCCCTGCCTCCCCTCTTCTGATTATCTTGTCATCTTCTAAAGAGAACAATTTTCTCTTTCCCTATTTCTTTCCTTTTCAATACATATACACATCTTTTTTATTCTTATGTTTTTGTGTTGCCTAAGATTTCCAGAACACTGTTAAAAATAGCAATGATAGCATTTCTCTAGTTTCTGTTTAATTACCAAGGGTCTAGTGCTTTAAGTGATATTTATTATTAGCTTCTAAGATAAACTTTTAACTCAGTGAGAATGCTTCTTTCTATTTGTAGGTTACAGTGAGTTGTTAGCCATGGATGGTTTCTGATTTGAATGGGAAAACACTAATTTTTGACTGTGATAACTTTTAGCACCTACATACCAGTAGAGTGCCTCAAACATTAAATTTAATTTTCTAACCCTGTCTTAGAATTCTTTCTGACAGCAGCCATTAACTTGGTGTCTCTCTCTGCTATTTTTATACTTTTCAGCAGTATACCCAGACCACAAAAATCAATCCAAACTTTAGCAGCTGAAAATTCTATATTCACTAGAGGCTCCAGAGTAAACAAAGTCCCTCAATTATTATCAGAGGCTTCTACTATTTATACCATTTGGCAGAACTCTGGAGAACCACGCACTCCTGTTTTGACTCTTCCCTTGGATTAGGAATCTCTCAGAACAATCATTCTACTGTTTTTTAGGGCCCAAGGACCACTCATCTCCCCAAGCTTAGTCTATCTGGGAACTGCTGGTACCCATTGTTTTAGAAATCCTATGGCCAACTAAATTCTCTCTGATTCCTCTACACTTGGAAGTGAAGTATTCTATAGGAATTAGAAAAACTGGAGGTGAGGAAGCAGGCACACCATTTGATTATATTAAAACATCACCTGTACCTAGAGGTACGCAACTCCTCAGAATTCTGGAAAGTAGAGAACATGCTTTAACTGAGTGAGGGGTAAATAGAGGGTGGAATAGAGAGCAGGGTAGCTTCCAACTTTCTTTCAGATGAAGGGGTAGGCTCTCCTTGAAAGTTGTTATAACAGAGTGGGTAAAAGCGAAGATCTGGATCTTGAAAATATGGATTTGAATTCTGACTCCAACACTTTTTTACTCTTTGATCTTGTGTAAGTTGCTTAACTTTTCTGTATCTCAGTTTTTTTCACATTCAAAACAGGGACAGTAAAGGCATCTGTCTTCGAGGATTCCTTTGAGAGTTAAATGAGTGTATATGCAGACACACACACACATACACACACATTCATCTATATGGCATCTATCTCTCTATTTATCTTTCTATCTATCATCTATCTATCATTTAGAATTTCTAGATAAATGTTTAGATATGTAGATTTATAGTGTTTAAAACAAGTGCATGGCATATACTAAGCTATCATTATTGAGGTGAAGCATGATAGCCCTCTATTTTTTGTTCTTAATTCAACACTTTTGACATTTTATTTAGCAGAAAAATCTCCCCAATTATTAGCACAAACTGTCTCTTCTACATCTTAGTAGTGTGTGAATTTTTATGTTTAAAAATACTTTATGTTTTAACATATATAAAATATTCTACTGTATCTTAGTATTAAGTAAGACAGAGTGTTAGAGTCTGATAGGCAGAGGCCATTTACTTCTGAACTTGTAAGAAGAAAGTAATGGGGATAAAAAATAAAATGAGTTTGGTGATTCTACTGAACATGTCATTCATATAAGCACAAGAATTCAAAAAGTATACTATGATAGATTATAATACCCTCTAATTAGTACCTTTGCATTTATAACTTCTCTCAGTAGCATTTTTTAAAGATTCAGTCTAAAGTTTTAATGTAGCAGAAATATAACTTAAAACATCTTCTTGATATCAAAATAAACACTTTTACATGTCAAGTTGGATGAAGAACAGAATAATATTTAGTGCCAGATGTAATGACTGGCAATTATAATCCAGTATTTTTTCAAGTGTGTGCAAATGTAATACATATCACTTGCATATACCATTACTATACATTCACCAGAATGAGTTCGTTGTTGTGCTTAAAGGTTAGGTCTCAGATTATTGATAAAGGAGATTTATAATCTCATTGCCTGCATTGCCAATAGGTCAAAAGTCTTACTACTGAAAGCTTGATCTGCAGATCAGGAGTATTAGCATTACTTGGGAGCTCATCAGTAATGTGGAGTCTCAGACCTTACCAAGGCCTACTGAATCTAACCTGCATTTTAATAAGACCCATAGGTGAGTCCCATGCACATTATATTTTGAGAACCACTGGTCTAGTGCAGTGGGTCTTTAACATTTCTGTGTAATCAAATCACCTAGTAAAACTTCACTCAATCCACACCAAGAAAACCAGAACCTCTGAAGGTGGAACTCAAGACCTCTGTATTTTTTAAAACTCTCTATGAGATTCCAGATGTGCAGTCAAGTTGAGAACCAGTGGTCTAGAGCCAGCTGAGAAATCTCCAAATAGAGTTTGTGAGCCAGAACAATCTCTTTCTCAGCTGGAAGCCACCAAGACTAGAGAAAAGAAATAACATTCTCTGTGGCATGTAAGACCCAGGTTCCCTAGAGACTTGGGTATTCAACCTCATATTTTCCATGATTTTAAAGTGCTCCTAAGACAGGATAATTTAGGGGTGGTATCGCTTCTACTGTGATTTGTGTTTGAAAGTTTCTAGTCAATGTTACTCATGGTAGAAGAGTAACTAGTGATGCAATTACCACACTGTACAGCGAGTGTATCTCGTGTCTCTCACTATTTCCATTTTCAGTGATGGCAGTCCAGAGTTCCTGGAAGGCACCATATGAACAGTGTACTGAGAGAACCTTCACTCTCAGAAATCAGTCTGCAGGTGTTGGCTCAGCAGCTGGAAGATGGACATCCATCATCAAGAGCACTATTGGTGCTGCTTTGAGAAAGACCTATGCCTACAAAATTGCCTGAGCTGCCTTCGTTTTCATTGACTCTCAATGACCTACCGTCAGGCAAACACCCGCTTGCAGTCAGAGGTGTGGTTTAAAATAGAACCATGTAGCACAATAATGTCCACATTTGAGGTTTGGTTCCATCTCATGCTAGCAACGTCTACAAGCTTACGGCCCTGAATCAACCAGCCTGCAGATAAGAGACTGGTATAGGTCAGGAGCAGAAGAGCTACTGTGAATGATAACAGGGCTACTCCTCAAAGTCTGGTAGATTTCCTGTCTAAAAGCCTCTTTTGTTCATTTCATTAATGTGATTATAGCCTTTTCATTGTTTCTTTTATATACTCACTTGTGACTTGGATCATTAGCACATGCCCTCTGCAACAGGGGAGGCTGACTTGAGGTGAAAGGAAAACAGCAGGAGAGTAAAGATTCAGCTTTCATGGCAGCCTTGTAGTTTAAAACCAGACATAGAAAAATAGAGACAATATTACAAATAAGCAAAGGTGTTGTTGATTCGAGTTTTTGTAAATAATTGCCTGGATTCAGGCAATTTTCAATGTAGAAACATGCCCTGAGGGACTTGAGGAATATAAGTGAGTCACCTGAGATATTTAAGTTCAGGAAAAACAATTATTTAGCATACATAGCAGCAACTTTTTCTGCTGTATGTTAAATGTATGCAAATATAGTTCATTGTGTAACAATAATCTCCTACAGGTCTGAAGGAAGCCATGTAGGTGGCACTTTGATGCAATTTTGGTGTGAAATGGTTGTTAGAAAATCATGAGTGCATCTTGTGGTGGCAGCATATAGATAGTACAGGGAAAGTATACTGAGTTTTTATTACACTCATTTTAAAATAGAGAAAGTGTTGTATTCCAAATGATGTGATTAGACAAACTATTAACATCTAAAGCTCTCCATAAGATTTTCTCTTTATGTGTTTTGGACAAACAAATCTATATGGAGTTCTATTATTAGTCTACTGAATGCTTGTGTATTTGGACATGATTTAACTTAGATATAGTGGGGAGAGGGAGAGCTCTTGATCTTATATAACCAATATTAGAGATTTATTTTTTTCTAGCATCACTAACATTTATTTCAATATAAGCCATAAATATCTACTGCTTTTAATTTAATTATTAATGTTTTATGTGGATCTATAGTTGTAATCATTTTGTAGAAATCCAGTTTACATGGAGGCAGTGATGCTTAAAACCTGGGTATCCGTAGTCTTGCTGAAATATTTAGAAGTCATTACTCAGTAGTTATTGAGTGTCCATTGTATGTCGAGTTCTGTGGAAGAGTTGTAAAAGTTATAGAAACCTTGATCCCCAGCCTGAAGAGAAAAGAGCAAGAACTACCATTTATGGAGTATCTACTTTCCAGCAAGCCCTAGGTTGTATTCATGTTATTCCAAATAAGCCATACAACAAGTCTATGAAGCAGGAACCGTTATTTCTGTTTAACAAATGGAAAAACTGAATCTCAGAAAAGTCAGTCATTCAAAATGACACAGCTTATGAGATACAAACCAGGATTAGATACAAACTCGGGTCTCTCTTATATCAAAAGCTTTTCCATTCGAAAGAAAGAAAGCATACATTTAGACATGTTGCCATGGTCACAACTTTTCTAGACTAATATGTGAAGATTGATGAGATGCCAGAAAAATGAACCTGAGTTAGAGTTAGTTCAAGAAGATGTCTTGGTCCGGGTGTTTTAAGCACCTTATATGTGTTATCATGGCCCTCCTCTAATTCACAATGGTGTTATTCTACTCCTATCTTCTCTCTCGTGGGAGTGTTCATGCTAATTTACTAACAAAATTTAAGTATTCATTTTTCTAAAATTATAGATGTAAAAAAGCACTTTCAATTTCTGGCCATTCTTATGCGGCCATATTTTTTTATTTTTATGAAAACTTTACAAAATATAGACTTTTAAAGTAGAGAATTACTAAGAAATAGAGTATTCCCCAATAATCAATAATAGTTTATTCACTCTTAAAGAAATATAGGATAGCATTGTACCAATTCACATTAATATGAGTAATACTTATAGCTCCTTATTTCTTCCTAAGTTACCCACATCAACAACTTTGATTGATTTATGTACTTTGTTGATATGTATGTGGATTTCTCTCACAAATGCTAGTAAACCAACTTTTAGATGATAATTTTTTCACACTTACTGCTTATAGGTAAGAGAGAAAACTAAGAACCCTTTTGAACAGATAAAATTAACCTGGGTACAAATTCCCACGAAGTGGCATCGTATGTAACTTTCAAAATTATGTCACCATTGTTACAGGCTGGCATGGTTTGACATAGACTGGAATTCTGTTTAGTAATGTGAATGGTTGTGCTAGCTTCTTATATTATTGTAATGCTTGTTTCCTATTAAATTAAATAGTCCTATCTTTGGCTTACGTGAAATATTCAGTGTATTAGGGCAAGCTTTCTGTCCCATTTAGGGCATGATTTCCTGATGGAGAGGAATGAGTGGATTCTAAAGAAACAAACGTTTGCCTCCTACAGAATGATTTAGAGGTCTCTGAGTTCTTGGGATGATTATCTACAACTAATCCGTAAATCAATACTGATATTATAATCTGAGAATGGCTTTATTGTATTCTACACATTAAAGCACAAGCTTCTGATATTTTTTATTTAAAAAATAATGGGCCAATTTATTTATTTTAAAATTCATGACATGGATCCTAACAGCACAAAATTATTTTAAAAATTCAATATTAAATGATTGCCTTTGTGTCAAGTGAGAAATAAATAACAACTATTAAGCATGTATTGCTTAGAAGAGCTGTAGTTTGATACAATGGAAACTAATATATAAACTGCTATCAGCTAGCGATGACCCATGAAATAATTTAGAGACCTCTTAAATGCCAAGGTATTCTCTTAAAGTACAAAATATATTTCTTTGGTCTGGAGCCAAGCCACCACACGAAGAGCTGGAAAACCTAGGTTCTTTTCATGATTCAGTTATTATCTAATTGTCAAAGCATGTCATTGAGTCCCTGTGCCATATATTCTGTGGGGGTGCTTACCTCCCAAATATGCAAATAAGCCAAGTATTAAGAAATTACTATTTATACTAATGTCTTGGCATGCTTCTTTCCCTGAAGTTTATTTCCTAAAACTTCAATTATATATGATTTCACATCTGCCCATTGAAATTACTGATAATTTTAGGCCTATATTTTTCATGGGCATTTTTTGTTGTTAAGTATTACCTCCGCTTTTAAAACTTGGAATCATTACATGCTATGTGAATGTATCTTTCTTATTACAGTCCCAACCATGACTTATTGTTTGCAATGATATTAATTGTTTTACCCTTTTAACTTCTCATTTTGAGCTTTGACAGGTCATTGTTTCCCCTCATTATACTTTTCCCAATTTGTATTTTGTGCTTTCTTTTTACCTTGAGACCTTTCTTATATAGTTGTTTATTTATCCTTTGAACTTTAAAATAATTTATAAGTTGTCCTAAAAATTCATTGAGAACTTTCTTAGAGAATTTGTGATTTATAAAATAATTTGCTAAGAATTAATATTCCTAATAAAAAAAAAACCCAAGACAAAAACAAACAACCCCTCCTCCTCCAAAACCCCCAAAACCAATTCTCTTATTTTCTTAGATCTCCTTTATATTTTTCAATGGCTGCTGATAGTTTTTATCTACATAAATCATCCATATTTTGATTTGGATTATTTCTTGGTAACTAATGATTATTTAAAGTTTTGATATCTTTTCTCCCTCTTGTAGCTTCAAATGGGTTATTCCTGGTGTACTTTTGTATTTTTACCCTCACATTGGGTTGGAGGAACTTAGGTTGGAATTGTTAGTTTCCTTACCCAAATTATACAATGGAGTGGAAGAACAAGATTTGCATCCATGCCTCTTTACTTAAGGTACAACACTCTTTCTCCTCTAACACATTTCAACATTTGGCAAGACCTAACAAAGCTGATAAGAACTAGAATACAAAGCACTATGTCAAGTGCTGTAAAGGAAAAACAATATTGGGAGAACTGGTCTTTGTATATTCAAGGCACATTTTTTGAGAAAAACCAATTCGAAGACACAAGCAATTAATTAAAAAACAATGACTCTTTGGGGGAAGAAAAACAATGACAGAGATCAGCACAATTGTTTTGCTAATAAAGATTGCTCAGTGGACCTCTGTGAATTAAATGGCTGAATGCACGATGAGCTTCTACCAAGTTTCCTGTTTCTGTTGTTGCCCACCCAGCCCCCTTTTTTGGCTGCTTCACTTTTCACAGCTCAAGCTTGTTTTTGCTTTGGCTTCTAGACTCCTGTGGTTGTGTATTCGTCAACGTTAAATAAACAGTCTAGTCCTCCAGCTGGATGCCCTGCTTTGTGAGACATGTTTGTTGTTTTATTGCAACAAGTCCTAATGAAACTCGGTCCAATTACACAAACTCATTAAATATTATATGAATAACATTGCCACCACTGCTGATGTAGGTTGTGATTCATTCCCGACTCGACTGACAATAAATATTCATTCCCCCAGACGGATAAGCATTTGCAGATGGCTATCTCTGTTCCTCAGCTGGCTGCCGTGCCCTCAGGAAGCGAACTTGGCTCCACAACCACAGACACTACAGTATAACCAGGACTCGGATGAAGAGCAAGCCTGGAGCAGAGCAGGGAGGGAACATCTATCACACCCATCTACCGGTGTAGGAAGGAGATGCAGGATAGCGTTAGGAGCAGAGATCATCTGACAGATATATGTATTCAAAAAGATACTCTAGAACTTATTTAACCGAGGTTTCTGCTTCTGAAGATAGTCAACCATCTAGATAGAATTTACATGACTTTCAAGCTTTTCTTGAGAGATTTTTTTTTAAAGATTTATTTTATTGTTTTCGACAGAGACAGAGAGAGACAGAGAGAAGGAGGAAGGCCCAGAGCAGTCTCCATAGTTGACATTAGTTTTCCATATAGTTTCACTCCACAGGTGGGCATGGGGCTGCGCAGGGCAGGGACTGGGCCGGGGACCTCCCACATAGGTCCTGGCAAGAACTGAACTGGGGGCACACACCAGTTCAGCACATGGGTTTGCATGGGCCGGGATTCGATCCTCAGTCCCCCAGGCTTCAAAGCCAGCGCTTAACCCGCTGAGCCATCCCAGCTTTCCCTAGGTTGCCTGGTTAAATGCCAATCATGTTATCTGAATACCTGCTTCATGTACTGTCAGGAAAATTTAGGATTACCCAGAGCCTCACTATATCCTTCTGCTGCCAAATTCAGGTTGCTTCTTGTTTTGTTTGTTCTCTGTCCAAGGATCTGATAATACTCATTTATAACACAGTCTTACCCAGTCCCGGATGGAAGGGATCATCTCTGAGTATTAAAATGATTGATTGATTAATATTCAGACCATTGCAGTTGTTTTCTTTTCTGGAAAATTGCAGCCAATTTGTTTCTTACTTTGTTATAATTTGATGAAATCCAAATTTAAATTTATTTTTCTAGATAATATTCTCTTAACCTTACTCATAAAGAACATTTTATAAAGATCTTTTAAAATAACATTGATAAAATGTTAAAGGGCTTAGCTCAACCTAAAAAATCAGGGATGCTGGGATGGCTCAGCAGGTTGAGCGCTCATTTTGCAGCCTGGGGTCCAAGGATCGAATCCAAGCCCAGGCCTGTGCAGACTGATATGCTGAACTGGGGAGTGCCCCCAGTTCAGTTTTCACAGGCAAGACCCTGGCCCAATTTCTGCCCTTTGCAGCCCTACCCCCCATCTGTGGAAGGAAACTATATAGAAAACTAATGATGTGCAACTATGGAGACTGCTCTGGGCCCTGCCCCTTCTCTGTCTCTCTGTCTCTCTCAAAAACAATAGAAAATAAATCCTAAAAAACAAACAAACAAACAAAACCACCATAGAGTCTGGATGCTTAGATCATGAAATCCAATTACCTGATGATCATCATAAGGAAGAGCAGCCTTAAAAAGAGGAAGAAGAGGTAGAACAAAGAAGAATAAAGGAAAAGAACTCTGGAAGCACCACTAGCAGGGATATAGATGCTACCACATACTATATGTGCACCACATGCCATGCACTGTGCTTGGTACATCCTCTGCATTACCTCAGTTAAATCTAGCAATCACTGAACCAGGTAGGTGCTTCCCACCCCATGTTCTGGATTAGGGAATAGAAGCATCATGCTCAACACCACATGGTAATAAGTAATAGAAGTTGACTTTAAACCCACGTCTTTCGAACTACAAAGTCCATTTTCTTTCTCTTGATTTGCCCATTGGCTAGGGCTGTAGAAGTTAGGTGGGTCATTATGTAGAGGAAAGAAAGGAGGCTCCCATTTTCTTCACTAAGTCATAGAGCTAATTCAGAACATGGTTCAAATGTAGAAGTGATATGAAACATAAAACATTTGGGCCCCTGGAAAAGTCATTTAATGAAAAAAAGATGAAATTGGCTTGCTACATGCAATAACACATGGAGTTTCTTTATTAAGGAATAAAAGCATTTCAGAGTAATCATTTTGCATACTCTAAAATGGGCCAGGGAGGTTATCTTTACACAATATTATACACTTTGATGTCCCTGTTCACTATGCCATTCTGACTTTCTGATGTAGCATTTATCGTCTAGTCTCTCCCTCTGAGGGCTTTCTTCCAGATCAAAAAAAGATGGCATAGAGTAGATGGTTTTGGTTTGTGCATTGCTCCTTCTCAGAGGTGGAAATGTTTGCTTTTCTGCGGTAAGGTCACTGCGAGACTAGCTCAGCACATAGAATTTTAAATACAGCCTTTGTACTCCATTTCTCTTGGTTAATTTACATATTGTTGCTATATCACCTGTTAGCTTTGCAGAGAACATACATTCAAATACAGCAGGAAGTTTGTTGTTGCCCAGTAACAGGAGCTGAGATTTACAGTAGGCAGAAAACTACATCCAAGTGAAAAGCGTTTCTTAGAAGATTCTTGTTTGTCCTTTCTTTCTTTCACTTAAACAAATTTTGAAAACAGCAAGAGAGGTGCTTTGGCTTTGCTTCACTTGATTCTTTTGTTTTGTATCATTTCTCATGACAATTGTTTGTCTCCTTCCTTCCTCTTACACTTTTTTAAAGCTCATTTTGTCATATCTTGTCACACTTTTTTGTTAAGTTGCTTACTTGTTCAACTCCTCCACTAGACCATAAGCTCTTCATCTTGTTCAAAACTGTAACTCAGCACATAACCAAACATTTGGACAACTCATGATGTACTTATAGAGTAAATGAGTGAGTGTTAATAGAGCAGTTGGTATCAATGCTTTTTTTTTTTTTTACAGCATTACTAGCAGCGCCCCCCCCCATGTTTATTCAGATCATTATGCATATATAGCATCTTATTCTTGCAATATAATGATCTGAACATGTAAATATATTTTCCAAAGACTATACAAAAAGACTAAAACATTGGGCAGTAAAAGGGCTCCCATGCATGAAAACAGAATCATCATCTCCCCTCCTCCCCCCAGTGCAGAGATTGAATCTTCTCCAGATTAAATTTCCCTTTGCAGCTGTTCACCCATGGGGACCCTGCAAGCTTCCAAAGCTATGCGACCAGGAAACCTGCTCATAGAGTGTTGCCCACTGAAGAGTTGTGCACAAAGGCTGCCAGAGCCACTAGAATGTATTTAGATTTGAGCATTAGAGTGCAGACACTGCCCACAGCTGCAGAACGACACACGTTTAAGAGGAGACCAATATAGAGGCCATGCTTACCTTTTTTACTTTTTCTTTTGAATTGGAGAATTGAGGGGTCATACTGAAGACCATGTAGATTCCCAGATGTTCATCTGTATCAGTTTATTTATTTATATATCTCCTCTATTATTTCAAGTCTTTTTGTTGTTGTTTTTCTTTTGTTTTTGTGGTAAGAAAGGAAGAAATGCAGAAAGCATGAAAAATTATTTGTTACAATTTTTTTATGCTGACTCAGAAATAATATGAAGTATCTATAGTAAAAGACTGATATAGGTGAGTTAGCTTAATTTAGGTTGAAGTTTATTCCTCAGAAACATTATAATATGAGCCCATTTAATTCAATGAATGTGTATGGATCTTTTTCTCTATGGATAATGAAATGTGATTGTAATTTGTATACATATACTAGAGATTAAAATAAAACTGAAAAAGAAACTAATTGTTCAAACCGTATACACAAAAATTTTACACAACAGAAAATAAGCAATATTTCTAAAAATATATCTAAGTGGAAACCGAGAACATTTTGTGGTACTCTTCCTTTTTTATCTTTGTTTTTTTTTCATTTTAAAATTTTCTAGTATTCAAGTGCTTATAATTTTTTCTTCCAAAGTCTGCAGGCCGAGTCCATGAGCGGCCAATCCTATGGGGCTGAGATACTTGGAAACCAACTAGGATGTTAAAATTTCAAATTTCCTTAGGCAAATGATTGTACTTGTGTTGCCAACTCTACTGATGATCCTTTGCTTCTGGAAAAATTTGAAAGAGAAGTCCTCAGAGTTTTTTGGGGTTTTTTTTTGAAAAGTCAACTTACAAAACGATAACAAGTTTGTCCAGTGTATTGTAATAGTGGTTTCTTGAAGATTTCTTAGGAGAGTGATCAGAAAGAAAAGTGACAGGAAATATTTGTCTTTCTTCACTTAAAAGATGAAAACAAAAGAAGAAAAAACATTCACTATTCTAAGAAAGTAAAGGAAAGCTATTATAGATATAGTAAAACCACCTTGATAATACCAAGTAGCATTCATAAATTTCAGTTATTTGATACATTTGAGAGTTAACATTATTGAAAGACTAGCATTTGGAAAGTAGTAACTTTGAATAAAGGCATATTGCTAATATGATGTTTGAGGCCACATGCTAAGGTACTCCAAATAACTTCCAAGTATGAAGTCAGACTCAGTTAATTGGCTTGGCTTTAAGAATGTCTCATTCTGTTATTTTTGGCTACTATTGTTGGGTTCAACTACCTCTGATCAAACAGAAATAGGAGCTCTTAGTCCTGTGAATCCATGACTAGCCCAGGTTTGGTCGGAACAAAACAAAGGGTGCTTGTGTGGCTAAACTGAGAATGAGTTTGGTTAGAAGAGAATGACTAGCAAAAGATGGAGAAGCAAAGCTAGCTTAATCACTAAGTAATTAAACAGGGTATGGGGAGCTGCTACTTACATATTACGACTTGAAGTACACTGAATTTCTGTTAGGAACCATTGGTTTGAAACAGCCAATAGAACACAAAACTGGTAAGTGTTGATACAGTGACTGAGATTGGAATTAGGAGATTCTACTAGAAAAGGCAGGACTAAATGGAGTATTTTTGTGAAAAGCGGTTGGCAGAATATAAGCATAAGGACCCCTAACAGGTGGATTTCCAAAAGGGCAGGGGATACTGTAAGAGATTCTGAGGATGGGGCTGAATTGCCTTATTTAAAAATGTTTGACTCAGACAATTTTAGACTCAGTTCAGCAGTTTAGACTCTTCAAGGGCTTTAGAACCAGTCTTGCTTTCAACATGTATGTAATATGCTCCTTTGACTGACTAAACAAGTAACATTTTAGTTTGGTTTCTATTTTTCCTTTAAAAAAATTGGTATGATTACATGTTTATTTATAGGATAAAACTGAATTATTCTTTCAAAACTGCACTTTGAAAATATATCACATAAAACCAAAACAAAACTAGATAGTTTTGGCAAATGCATATTGGCCTTTAGAGGATTTGTTTTGGTACTCAGTTCAATTTTTTGTTTTAATCACAGATTTCTGCTTCACTTTAAAATCTGCTGGTTTTAGAGTTTTAAGCAGCACTAACCCCATGAGACCCTTGTTCACTAGATTTGTTCTTAACCATTTTCTCTTATTTTAGAGACTTTTGGAACATGTAAACAAATGATAAAGTACAAATAGGTCTCTCTCTCTCTCTCTCTCTCTCTCTCTCTCCCCCTCCCTCCCTCTCCCCTTATTTCTTAACCAGTAGATCCAGTGCTGAGTATAAATATTTCACAGAAAATATTAATATACTTAACTTTTCTCACAAATTATTCTTAATGTAGAAGTCGATGGTGTATTTTCTTTTCTTTTTTTTCTTTTTAAAGATTTATTTATTGTTTTTAACAGAGAGAGAGAGAGATACAGAATCAGAGACAGAGAGAAGGGGGAGGGCCCAGAACAGTCTCCATGGTTGCACATCATCGGTTTTTCCACATAGTTTCATTCCACAGGTGGGCAGGGCTGCACAGGGCAGGAACTGGGCCAGGGTCTCACCCTGAACTGAGAACTGAACTGAGGGAACTCCCCAGTTCAGCATATGGGTCCGCACGGGCCGGGGCCGGGACTCGATCCTCGGTCCCAGGGGCTGCAAAGTGAGTGCTTAACCCACTGAGCCATCCCGGCTTCACCTGTATTTTCCTTTTACTAATCTAGTCCTATCCATGGAAACTCATGCTCATATTCATATGCTAAACAAACATTGATTGAACATCTACAATGCAATGAGCATTGTGCTATAGACATGGGAGTATAGACATGAAAAATGCTCTCTGTTGGTCATGAAAACCACAGTCAAGTGGGGTCTATGAACAAGAAACTAGAAATCTCAATTCAGTATGTTAAATGCTATGCCAGATGCACATACAAGCTGCTTTATGAATAGAAGGACAGAGATGTATCACTTAGCCAAGGAAAGGAGGGTACTAGAAAAGAAAAGTCATAATTAAGCTGAAATCTTAAAGGATGAGGGAGATTTAATTAAGGTGGAGAAAACTGGATAGGGTATTTTAGGTCAGTAGTAGAACATCAGCAAAGTGATAGAGACAGGTGACATGAGAAAAGGTCATTATATATGACAGAAGCATTGGCAAACATAGATCAGGGAAGATGAGATGGAAAGGAACCATCATCTTGGTCTTGCATGTTGACAATGTGGACTTTAATGCAAAGGCCAGGAGGTCTTCAACCCAAACTAGAGGGCATTAAAGTATTTTAAGTAGGTGGGTGAGGAGATATTTGCATTTTCCAAAGGTCACACAGGTAAGGTTGAGAAGTATGTGTTAATGGGGGTGGAAGTTCTTTTTTCAAAAATAATGGTCAGGAGATATGTAGCCATCCAGTTGAGATAGAGAGTTTTTGAGCTGAGGTACTAACAATGAATTGCTCATAAAAGGACAGGTAGGTATAAGAGTTACTTAAGAGGAAAGTTCTTTAGGACTTGGGAGCTGATGATATTGGGAGTGACTTTGAGAGATGGTAGAGTCAAAAATCAATTCCAGGTCTTTGGAGGTGATCAGTGGTGCCACTTACTAGGATAAGAATATGAAAAAGGACTTGGGGGCTGGTAATAATGAGTTTGTTGAATCTGAAGGTCTATGGATCAAAACTGGAGATGTTCAGGAGGCAGTCAGTGTGAAGCTCGGGTGAGTCATGTGATCTCGAGAGAGCGAGGGGGAACCTCAGAGCGAAGCTATTTAGAGCCATGGGTGTGGTTGAGACACCCAGAAAGAGTAGAGGAAAATCAAGAGCAGTAACAACACCGATAAGGACATTAGGTTGCCTACAATGTGATAATTCACTAGGAATGCAGCCTTGGTGGCATGTGTGACTATTTTAACTTCCTGAGAATAACAAATTTCTAACTGGTATCTATATGAATTCACATCTTGTTCATTCTGTTTTGCGTTATTCTCTGCAATGATGTGACCTGCTGATCTGTACTTCCTGGGAATAACAAAGAACATATTATTGAATTCACTTAATGGTTTCTCTTCACTGTTAATCAACATCTAGTTTCAGAATTTACTTACTTGATGTATATTTTTTCTACCCCTAATAAATGTGAGTATTGTGACTTAATAAAGATCCAGGTCAATGGCCAATGTAATCAAAGGCTTTCTTTCCAGCAACAAATAATTGTCGAGTGCCTACACATTTTCCAGACACTTTCCAGGATTCTGGGAATCAATGGTGAATACCTTTGAGCCTCAACACTGTGATGGAAAAGCCTCAACTTTCAGGACTAGATAACAAGAGACAATGGGAACATATTCAATGGGCTAGAGGTGAGGGAAAATCTGTGCATTCAGCTAGAGGTGAAGGCAGAATGTGATATCACAACTTCCTTCCATTGTGTTGTATCAATTGTAACTGTTTGTACATTCTGCCACAACTTCGGGTTATACTTACGTCACCCCTTTTTTTTTCTGCCAGCACCTCTTGCATCTGTTTCTTACTATTACTTATTATTTTCCCTAGAGCCCCTCTTCTATTTCCAGTAATACATTTTTCTAATTCTTTGAAGAATGCAAAGCTCTTTCAACTCATGTTTTAAGACGCTGCAGCATTTGACCTCTCCAGGCAGCGTGTACCCAAGTGCCTCATATGATTTGTTACTTGCATGTGTCTAGTTCCATTGAAGGTATGGATACCAAGGAATATGAAGTTTCGTTCAAGACCGCTTTATAAGAATGGCATAGGTGTGCTTTCTTTCTTAGATGAAAATGACCCCAGTGTGAGCCCTTAATAGTAGGGCAAGGGCATTAGTTAATTGTTCCTAGTTGTAACGGTACATGTGAAAAGTTCTCTATAAACTTGAATTGTTTTCTCCCTTGGGATAAAAGATCATCTTTGGGCTGGGCAGCTGAGTATAGAAAGCTTCAGGTGGTATCAAGCTAAACACTTCACAATGGTGTGTGCTTAGCCACACCTTACTGCTCTCTGGCCATCCAGAGTGCGTGGTGGGTCTTCCCCATTCTTGGCTATTTTACCACTCCCTGGGGCTGAGAAGATGATTCTACTGTTGTCCTTTTATTCTAATAGGAATCGAAGTTGATTCAGCATAATTGGTAGAGCATTTACTATGTATAAGATGCCGTGCCAAGGGCTAGAGATAAGATTGAAAAAGGGTTGCTTTGTCTGTTTTAAAAGGCTTATAATTCCATGGAGTATGTAGGTATTTACATAAATGATGAACAGGTCAACATATTGAGTTTTTGCTTTCTTTGCCTTTTTCTTGGATTCCTCCCCAGGCAGGACTTACTCAATTTCACCCAGTGGAGAGAACTAGTTAATTTTACACTTTCGTTCTAGGGAAGGCATCTCCTGGCTACTATTTCTAAAATAGCTGCCTCCCACTCAGATGTACTCTCTATCCTTTTTTCCTGGCTAAATTTTCTTTTTAGTATTCATCATCATCAAACACAGTATATCTTTTACTTATTTTTCTTATCTATTATCTGTCTTTGCCTGTGCCACAGAGACAGGATACTTTTGTTGGCTTTATTCATTGCTGCAGTCCCTGTCCCTCAATAAATATTTGTTGAATGATTGAATGAATAATTAAATGCATTCACTTATTCTTTCAACAAATACCTAGCAAGTGCCATACACTTGGAATGAAATGATGGATAAAATTTCCATGATCCTGCCCTCATGTAGTTCACATTTGTTGGGAGAGATTGACATTAATTAAAGAGTCACATAAATACGTAATTACAAATCCTATGCTTGTATCCTGTTCTTTTAAGTGATCAACAACTACTAACAATCTGCTTTACCATTTAAACTCTTCATTGTCTAAATCTGTCTCTTACTGTGTGAAGTAGAGAGACTCATCAAAATTATATTGGTAAAGACAGTAAAATCAAACATTTCCCGGCAAACAGACCTGTTTGTGAGCTAATAAAATACTATACTACCCTCTTCCAGTCTGTCTAGTATTTGGAAAATGGATTTGACAAAGAAGATGAGATCCTATATGTATAAAGCCATTTTCTTACCTGTTCAGAATATTTATCCAGTGGGATGCCACCCAGAGTAAAGTGCTTAGCATGTGTGTGAACAGAAATATTCTAGATTAATTTGTTTTCAGAGGACACTCTTGTTTCAACAATGAAGTTTGGAAACTTTTAGTGCTACAACAAAGATGTTAGATTTTTCAACATTAACTGTAGACTATTCCAAGCCCATTAAGTTTTATTGGCTTTTAAAGTAAAATTAACAACCCAATTTGAATTTTTAGTTTCAAAATATACATGCTCTGTTCAGGAAGTTCTTTGGATTGTTTTACCTTATTGTTTTAAAGGTAAATAGAATTTCCTTGACTTGAGATTGAATTTTTAGGGGCAGACATAATGATAATAATTTTGTAGGATTATTTATAAAGGATATTTATCAGCAACTGCTCAAGTTCCTCCTATACTCATTTGCCCAGGAGCATAAATAATATTTGTTTGAAAGTTTCATCCATGATTAACCTCAATACTGTAATGCTATTCCTTCTTGTTCAATTTCTGTAATAAGCAACCTTCTGAGTAATAGTTGGTAAATAAAGTTGTCATATACATTGACAGTAATAACTAAAGTATCGCTGCCCATGGGCCCCTCCTCCCCTCTCCCAATTTTAGGATTACGGAATTAACACAGCACATTATTAAAAAAAGATCTAAAACATACCAGCTGAAGTCTTTTAAAGTCTCATATCATTTTGTTAGCACAATGCCTGCCTACGTGAGCAAAAACATGGGAACTGCATCCTAATGCAGTTGACAAGATTTTTTATTTTCATGATTACTTCTCTGCCTTTTTTTATTTTGCCTGCAGGCAAAGGTTGGCATACATGTCAAGAGAATGTTCTCCAGCTGGGGCCTGCAGTACAGAGAATTGTATATACCAGAGGGCTCCTGGGACTCGAGGCAGATTATTATGGTAATATTGGAGGCTGCTGTCCTCTCCCTCCCACAGCTGGGCCGCCTCTCTCATTGTAAGTATTGAAGCAATATGTTTTGCAAATTATACGTTGGGAACAACAGGGACCCAGTAAAGTGAGGAAAAAGAGAAACATTGCAAAATGTTGCCTTTAATATTATATTTTTCTTGCTCATCAAGCAAAATAAATTAAAGCTTTAATTTTTTTTAATTAAATGAGGAACATATATTGAAAAAAGAGCTATAAGAGTAAAAACTTAATATTGATTTTATTGAGAGTTTTAAGAAAATATCGTTAAAGAGAAATTAGACAGTAGCCTGATTCAAGAGAATCATGGTAAGATTACATAATGGCCTTTATTATGGATTTCAAAAATCCTTTTGAGTCCAATGAAGCTGGGCTAGCAAAAACTGCACAAAAAATATCATTTTAATTAGTGCTAATGTGATCTCGTCATGGTCCAGCTGTTTCACACAGAATGAAAATGTGTGTTACTTTATTAGTAATGCATCTTAGAAAAAATGTCACTTCTGATTTCAAACATTTGTTATTAAAGTACATGTTAATACAATGGTAAAGCAACATGATTGCTTTGGCGAAATGAGGCATTGGTGAAATTCAGGCACAAAGGCTTAAAAGCCTTAATTGAGAAAAAAATGTTTCCCTTCTCTCTGGACTTCCTCTCTGGAAATGTTAATAACAAAACAAGAGTCACATCTCTGTATCTATTGTGGATTTTGAAGACATATCACATAAGTGAGAGTTAAAATGTCAATAATCCACAAATTAGCACTTTTTCCTTTATAGAGCACAAAGTTTCCCCCCGAATTTAAGTCATAGGCTAATTTTGATAAGCATTGTGCTATTTTAGTTTTCAATAAAAAATTTAAGTTGATTTATCAGCAAACATTTCTACATCTCTCTTGGTAGAAAAGCTACAACTCATTCTTTTGGATTCAGCTTTCATTATTTCAGCCAGTCTTAACTTCTTCATTCACATATGAGATCCTGTCTCCTAAGGAAGAGAGCTACTTTCTGATTTAAGACCTTAGGAGTATAGCTCAAATCTTCCCCTTAAATTCTTATTTGGTTTAGCAAGTTTGAGCCTTCTCACACGCGACAATAATATTAAGTACAGTACATTTATTTGTCTTCTAGTTCTTTGCCACAGACCTATAAAACAGCTCACCATGTGCAGTTCTATGCCAGACTAATATATTTATCCAGCCTATTTATTTGATATCATGCCAATATATTTGAGCTAGCTATTGATAGGGATGTTCACATCCAATTTACTCCCCTCAGCTTGATATTCATTTAGGAGGAATTTAGTAGATAAAAGGCTGGTAGGGAGTGATGTTCAACATAAATGCCAGCCTCGATGATCTTTACTGAATTATAGCTATCATTTGGAAGTGGTAGTAGAGAGGGGGGAAAAAGCCAGCAATTCTCTATTGTTTTCAGTGTTGTTTCTCATTATTCTAATCACTGTCTCAGTGTTTGGTCAAAAAGAACACAGTTACACAACTTGATTGATGCTATTAGGAAACTTTTTTGTCTGTTTCTAGCCTTGACTGCTCGATGCAGAACAGAACTGTTTTACTATCCTTTTAATTCTTCTTGTCATATAGACTCAATCAAGTTTATTCCTTTGAAAGCCTGAGATACTGAACAAAAAGCAACTTTTGATTAAAAAAAATAGACACTTTGTTCAATGATTCCTGCCTGTGCTTTTTTGGTATAGATAGAACAGTTTGATAATAAGCCCATTTAACTGTTAAGTAACCATCCTTTTGAATGGGACCAATACACCCCCACACACATCATTTTTCTGTACATAATGTCATGCTATAGTGAGTGGTGGTAGGTAATAAGAGAGACTCTTGTGATTTTAGTGGTAAGGGGATGTAGGCATCATGAAGACCCAAGAGTAGAGGCTCGCTTCCTTATTTCTTTGATCTACTGGTTCTGTCATACGGGTAGACCCAGCATATGCCTCATTAGTGATGAGTGGGTGAAATAATATTCCACATTAGATCTACACTCTTTATTTTTACTTCACATTGTTAATAGTATGGAAGCATGCTTTTGGGGGGGTCATATTTTTCATACATAGCAAATACAGGTGTTTGTGTGCCTGGCAGTACTGCTAACCTATACTTCCTGGGAACCATGCCGAGGAAAATGAAGACCAACAGTGGCTGTAAGACTTTTCTCTCTCTTTTCCTCACTACTGGGAGGTGTTATATGTATGGGTCAAATTGGACCCAGACCCACGTTTGGATTTTCATCATAAAAAATGCAGGATTCCCATAATGCCAAGCCACCATACTGAGCTTAGAAAGTCATGTAGCTTTCAGTACCAGCAAATGGGGCTGGTGGCTTTCAGGAATAGCGTGCCACTTTGGGGGATACTCATGATAAAAGTATATTCAATTCTTGTCATTTAATCTTTATTGGATGCCTATCATGTGCAAAGTGTGTGGAGTAGGCATTGTGGGAGATTCAGGAAAAAGTAAAGATACAGTTTCTGTCCTCAGAGGGGCTTACGATTTTGTTAGGGAAATAACTAAGGGTAAAGTATAAGCTAAATGGCTAAGTTCTGAATGAGGGGCACCGATTTCAAGGGCTACAGAGCACTAGTGTGCTCTGGGCTAGTCTATCAGGCCAGATTTCAGATGGAAGAGTTGGATAGGAATGACAACTTTTAAGAGAGAGTGAATGATGTAAGTTAAGGGACTGAAGTGGGGAGGTAATTCAAACATTTTAGTACAGAGTTTCTCAGCATCACAGGAAGAAACTCTACCCGCTTTGTAATGTTGGGACAATTTAATAATAAATCTTAGTGGGGATTCTCTCAGAACATCGTATCGGTAGGAATACTGAAATAGGTACTGATGGGTTGAAGACTGATTTTCTATGCCTTGGAAATTAACAACTTACTTGTATTGTATCCGTTTAAATGTCAAATATTTTAAGTCTGGGGATAGTTTGCATCTGTGGCCAAAGTCTTCTGGAAGTATCACTCATGCATTTGGCTGCCTGTAGACAGGTTTACTTAGAAGAACTTGAAACTTTCTTCATCATTTATTCAAAATAATTTCCTTTGACCCAAGTACATTTTTTCCTAATAAATACTGGCGACTTTTACACAGATTTTTCTTTTCACAGTCTAAAAGGAAAATTGAAGAATGCTAAAGCAGTCCAGAAAAACACTAAAAAAATGCCAACAAAATTCTGCCAGTACTTCTTGCAAATGAAGGATGAATCACACCTAAATGATTTTAGAGACTTGAAATCATAGTTAAGAACTGCGAATTTCTTTCAGGTGACTGGTTTCTTTGCTTTCTTTTTATAAGTTTGTTGATTTTTTTTTTATGAATAAATACTTTTCTTCTGCTTCAGCTTCTTTCATAGTTAACACTTCCCCATGTTTCTCTGTCCAAAGCACAATCAAGGGGGAAAAAAAAGTTCTGATAATTGGGTAGCTGCTATCTAATACTTTTCTATACATTGATTGATTCCCAACTATACTGTCCTCATTTCATCATATATTATTTCAAGATTAAGTTTCAGAAATCCTATGTTCATGTAGATTTGCATTTTTATGGGCTCTATGGACTTCCTTCTTAATCGTCATCAAGATGTTAAAGACATATTCTCAACACAATTGTTAGCAGCATCAGTTCATTTGGGCCTAGTCTACACTGAGTACATAATATTGTATGGAGGACTTTAAAGATATATGTGATAGGTGATATGTATTGATATACACATAAGCATATTTTTCTAAGCGGCTTGCTGAAAGTGCAAATTCCTGAGTGCCACCGTAGACATTCTGAATCAAAATCTCTTGAGTAGTGCTTAGGGAATCTGCACTTTTAGCAATATCTTAGTTGATACTTATGTAAAGTATGAGATATACCAGTATAGAATTTTCACATTGCAAGCAGTCTTTGCATTAATTTTGGAGGAAATTGGACTGACCAAAAGGCAGTGAGACATAGAAATATCAGATTAGTGTCTTTAAAATCCAGGCTAACATGCTCAGAGCATCATTAAAACACTTTTATACATATTATCCCTTTTAGTTCCTACCATACTGTTATGGGGACAGGTGTCTTATTTTTCCATTATACATGAGCAAATAATCTCAGAGAGCTCTGTGACTGTCTGGAGATCACCCAGGAATTAAGTAACAGAATTGCAATTCCAACCATTGCCTCCCAGCCACCTCCATGGTGTCCTATGCTGGTTTCTTTCTGCTGCCTTGTAAAGTCTCATATAGCTTCCTTGATAATCAATTGCTGTGGCCATAGGGAATCAAGTTCTTTTTTACCAGTCCCACATATAATACCTAATTAGATGGAAAACTACTGATGCTAACCTGCACAATACACTCAAATCTCTTCTTTCGAACCTCCTATGCCTCATTAGCATAGCCATGTGAAGGTTGAGTGGGTGTCTGCAACAGATATATGTAGGGAAAACAAAACATTAAAGACATTGAAACTTAACCTACATTTAGTTTATGAAGCTAAAGAAAAACAGAAGGCAACACCTATAGTTAGATATGTGCGTAAAGGATGTCAGTATTTCCCATCCAAACTTTTCAAACCTTATCAAACTCTACACTAAAGCATTAGTTTGTATTAAACCATAGTGGATAAAGATAGAGCACCAGAGTCAGATTGTGGGGTAAAAATCTGCCTTCCATCACTAACAACCGTGTGACATCAGCCAAGGTGCTTATACTTCCTGCGCCTTAAGTTTTCCTACCTATAAAATGGGAATATGGTAGAGTCATCCTTGTAGGGTTGTGAAGATCAGATAAAATTGTTCAAGAACTTCCAGGACAGTGGCTGAGATGTGCCAGCATGTTCCATTAATGTTATTCAGGCTCAAAAAAGAAAATTAAGCTCAGAGTCTGGATACAGCAGAGCCTCAAAGGTGTATGTGGACTATAATGACATAGAGTTTTTGTTTTCCTGTCTTCAAGGTCACAATGTTCTTTGATAGTTTCCCTTTCTTTCTCTTCATCTGTTGTTCAAATACTGACCTGATATTAATCATTTTACTAAATAGAGATTCTTTTTTTTAGAATCTAATGATTCTGTCCTATTAGGACATGCTAGTTTTTTTGGAGATGGGAGAATGGATTGGGGGAAGAAAGAGAAAGTAGGAGGTTGAGCCTTTTTGTTGTCGTTCTAATAACTAAGTGTGGACTGTCCCATTTACCTGGTCCTCCTTGCTTTCCCTTTCATCTCCCTCTCACTTTGCTATTACATTTCTGCCTCAAGATACTCAGATTCTGGACATCGCTGTCATTTGTTTCTATTCTGAAATTGTTATTGTCCTAGATTTCAGCTCACCCTGATTCAACCTATGCCCATCCCATCTCCCTCCAGCCCATGCACAGTGCTTTTCTCTTGGAAGGAAGGGGCCATTGTTTAACATGGAGCTTTTCACAGTTAAGGTGAAAATAATGAACTTGGCTAACACGATTAAATTGGCAGTTACTTAGAAAAAGCCAAGAATTACGTAGGTGGACATTACGATCTTTCAAATGTTTTTTTTTGAAAAGTATAAACTTAAGCAAAACTGCTCAGTGTGTGTGTCAGAGTCCACATTAGTCCATTCAGATCATATAGATGCTCACTATCCCATCCCCTAAACAACACTGACACACCCTTCCCTCCCCCTCTGCAGAGCATCAACACTAAAAGAGTGAGTAGAAATGATGGTGAGTGTGTCTTAAATCTTTTCAATTCTTTTGGAAATTATTGGAAATTGATCAAGTGATTTTTAAAATTAAAAAATCTCTGAATAAATTTGTCTCTGTGTAACTAGGTCTTTGTTGTGCCAGAAGCTCTTCTGCAAGAATTCATAGCATCTAATAGTACTTTGAAAGTGGTATCTATAATATTCAGTCTATTTGGATTATTTTATTTCATGACTGTTATTGTTAGAGAAAATAACTATTTGTTCTTTCACCTTCATGACAGTTCTGAGTATAGTCAACATGGGATTACATAAAAGAAGATTTCTAACTGCTCCAGAGTCCTGTTTATATGTACTCGATGAAAGGTTACTTGAGGGACTTTTATTTTCTGATTCTTTATCAATTTTATTTCTCTATGTATTATGTGGTACAGTAATGCTATTATTGTTGTTTATTTCTACATCACTACTGAAGACAGTACTGCATTTCCCTTTCCTAGATTTTTTTGTCTAGTGTGAACAGCATCAGAATTTAAATATTTATGGTAGGGATCATTTTAAGAGGTACTGTTCTTTTCCCCTAACCATTTCTAACACAACACATTATAAGAGAACAATATGAAACAGTTAAGATAATATTTGTCTTTATTGGTGTTTTCATGCTGTTTGTGGTTGATTTATATCATTATTTAATGCCAAAATGTGAGGCCTGATAAAATAATAATGCAAAATTCTGAAAACTTGCTTGGTTTTTATTGTATCAATTTGTATTAAAAATACATAAAATATTTAAAAAATAATCATGCAGAAATTAATTAGGTCTGATGAATACTGGGGTGTTCATCTTGACAGCCCTTGAATAACTATGTTTTGGTTCTGGGGAAAATGTACTGTTGATTTGGAAGAAATGAAGACTTGGTTGGAGGGAGACTGAAATATCAGCTGTCACCTCCTCTCACCCCCAAGTGTTTTAATTTTCTTTTAGAACCCCATAGAGGTTTTATGGATTGTCGACGTGCTTGGGACTAGTCAGGAATTAATCAACAAGTATCTATTACAGACAATTAACCCAGTGCGTTTTACCATATTATCCAATACCAGCCTCACACCAGTTCTATGAAGTAGGAACGAAACAGTACATTGAACTAATTCACCACAGAGCCTGATTCCAAACTCTGAAATGTGTCCTACTAGGTGGCAGGGACTAGGTGAAGTGTCTTATGATTATTCTCTGATTCTCATACCAATTCGGCATATGGTTGTGCTTACTTAGAGGTGATCAGATCAAACATTAGTGAGGTCAGGAGCCTTGCCCTCACAGTTTGTGATACCAGAACTGGAACCGAAGCACACATCATCCTGAGGCTGCATTGAAACCCCACATGGCCTCCTTGCCCTTTCCACTAGTTTCCAAAGGATTCTCACAGTATCACCATGTATCATCCATGTTTAATTCTTCCTATCAGCCATTATATGCGGACATTTCTCAGATCAACAGTGAGAATTTTAAAGGTGTTTGAGTTAGCTCCTGTTCTCTCATACAGGTTAAAAAGAAGCCAGACTTGAGATTTTCTAATTAAGATTTATTTATGCCTATTAAAAAAGGCTAAAGAAGAAATCCTTTCAAAATCTACATAGTAAGGCATATTAGTGAACATTTGTGATGGTACATTGTCTCAGCTAAGGGAAAAAAAACCACAACAATACAGACTTAAGCTGTGGTGAAAGGAGAATGCATGCAAATTAGTAATTATTGCCATTTATCCTACTTCTGCAGTGAAGTAGACCAAATCTACATATGTGTTCACTGTATATATTGTATACCACAAAAGGGATTCTGTTTCTATTTGGGCATTTTATATTTGTCATTTCCTTGATGTAGTCCCAGCTCCATGATTGTTTAGAACATCTAGAATTGGGAATTCATATACCCAGAAAATACTTCTGCTTTCAGCCAATGTAGAGTAATAAGGATCAGATATATCCTACCACTTGAAACCAAATAAACTAGACAGACTATTTGGCACAACAAAGGACAGCAATCCTTAAGTGACAGAAAACAAATGAGGTGAGTTCTATGATTGCTCCAGCTAACTGCATGGAGAGTTTCCAGGCTATAGCTCAGAAAAGAGGAACTCAGATTGTAACTGGCAGACTTCCCGAATTGAGGAGATAGAGCTCTGAGTGTGGGGAGACCAAGGCAGCTGGAGTTCACAGGACAGAATATTCGAGAAAGAACCAGAGATCTGCAGAGGGTACTCCTTGAGTATTCAGAGGACTACTGGTTGTTGCATGTAGACAAAGAAACTATCCACAAATGGGAAAGGACCACCAAATAGGATAGAGATAGAGTGCTTTGCACACCCACAGGGCTAGGAATCGTGCTTGTTGACACCAGCTAGATTGGAAAAGATTATAATTCATGGGCTATTGGTAGATTACTCAGAAGGGATTTATTCCAGTAGCGGAGAGAATTAACCTTATACTAAACAGAGCTCTGATCTCAGCTAGCAAATGTTAAAAAGCATGACCTAAGAAGATCACATGTTTCATGTGACTTAACTTCATCTCAGAAAAAAGGTGAATAATGTTTAATATTTATAGGAGTAAAAAATATCCAACAGGGGAAGCCGGGATGGCTCAGTGGGTTAGGCGCTCACTTTGCAGCCCTGGGGACCGAGGATGGAATCCCGGTCCCGGCCCGTGTGGACCCATATGCTGAACTAGGAGCTCCCCCAGTTCAGTTTCTGTCTCTGTATCTCTCTCTCTCTCTCTCTCTCTCTCTCTCTCTCTGTCAAAAATAAATAAATAAATAAATAAAATACATTAAAAAAAAAAAAAAGATTCTCAGGAAGTGCCACTTTTACGGAACACTTCCATATCAAAAAAAAAAAAAAAAATCCAACATCTAACAAGGGAAACTCACAATGTGTGGCATTTAATAAAACAATCACCAGGTAGGCAATGAGGCAGGAAAATGCAACCATTAATGAGGAGGAAAAAAAATCAGTGAATCAAAACCAACCCAGAACTCACACAAATGTTAGAATAACAGACAAGGACATTAAAATAAACCTTTATGGCTCTATTCCATATATTTTTAAAAGTCAAGTTATTTTACCATATTTTGTGGAGGAACAGAAATTTTCATATACTGCTAGCAAGATTGTAGAATGGTACAACCATTTTAGAAGAGTTTGTCAGTTTTTTAAAAAGTTAAACATACACTTTCCTAACCGTTCAGCTTTCATACATTTACCCAAAAGAGAAGAAACCATATGTCTATAAAGACTTGTATACAAATGCTCATAGAAGCTTTATCTCCAATAACAAAAACCTGTAAACAACCCAAATATCCATCAACAGATAAAAGGATAAACAAATTATGGTAGGTCCATATAATGGACTACTACTCAGTAAAGAATAGGAATAAATAATTGGTATATGCAGCAAAATGAAATTCAAAATAATTATGTTAAGTAAAATAAATCCAACCACCAAACAAAACAAAACAAAACAAAAACATACTGAATGATTCCACAGAGTAGAACATCCAGTGTGATTCCATTTATTTAAAACTTTAGAATTTTTAAAACTAATCTATAGTGATAGAAATCAGATCAGTGCTTCTCTGGGGAAGGGGAGGATTATATAACAATGCATGAGGAAATGTGAATAAGACCTCAATAAAGCCACTAAAACCCCCCAAGAACAAAAGAAAAGTATAAATAAGTTTTGAAAAAATAACAAGAAAAGACCATTTGAAAAAAATCATAGTATCTTCAGTTATCATTTTATAAGCTCATTCATATTTTTTCACTTTAGAATCTTGCCCAAATCTTAGAATTCCTTTTAGTTACGTTTTCCTTCTGTAAAAGTGCTTTAATGACCTCCAGTGCCTGGTCTTATATGAGACCCACTAGATATGTGACCTTTGCCTTTTATTTTTCTGCTTTTGGGGTTCTCATTGATGCTAGTCATTCATCTGCTTATTTCTAGAAATTATTTAGACTTAGTCTAAGCCATTTCTTTCTTTCTTTTCTTTTTGGAGACTTGTATATTATAAAGAAAAACCACAGTGAAGTATTTATATTATAAACTTCCACATTTTGAGGCACTTTCTGATGTTTGGATGTATGTATTACATGGGTATATTCACTATATACTCATTATTAAAGTCATTGATCATATTAATTAGCAGATGGAGGTCAAGAACTCTAACTACATTTCCTTAGGGCAAGAAAAGACCAATAAGAGAGCATGTAGAAATGTACATTGGTTTGGAAAAGCCTTCAAGGTATAAAAAAATAAATATTACCTTTTTTTAAAAAATTAAATTGATAAGAATAATATAAAGCAATGATTCCCAAACCTGGCTACATATTAAAATAGTTTGGGCAGATTTTTAAAAATACCCATGACTGAGCTCAATGTATACCAATAATTTCAGAATCTTTGTGGTTGGGCTCTTTGCTGGTAGTTTTACAAATCTCACATTGTGATTCTAACTTTGCTACCAGGGCTCCAAGAACTGCTAGTACAGTTTTATGGATCCTGGGCATTGGACTAGAAGGACTGTGCTCTGGAGTGTTCATCCTGAATGGCCCTGGGTGAGATGTTACAAAAGCGGTGCTCAGCTTTGACTAGAGCATCTGTAGACTTTGAAAAGCCACTAATGGTTACGTCCCTCCATGAGAGATTCTGATTCAGTGGTCTGAGGTGCAGCTGGGGCAGAGAGCTATTAGTAAACTACTGGAGTGCTCATCCTGTGTGGCCAAATGATGAGCCACTGTTCTAAGATGAGCTAGCTTCCTCATCTATGATGTAGGAATATACTTTATTTAGCACGTGTGCCCACGTGTGTGTGTGTGTGTGTGTGTGTGTGTGTGTGTGTGTGTGTGTGTATGTATGTGACAGACAGACAGACAGACAGAGAGATGTTTTAGTGAATGTTTTTAAAATAGCTGTTTGGGTTACAGTGATCAATCGATAAAAGGTAGTCAGTCATGTTTTTGTATTTTATGAAATCCTGAATCTCTGGAAAAGTGGGCTCCATACAAGAGAACTCCACACCCATGAAGGTTTTGCCAAACTCTAGAAAAGTAGGATCTGTATTTGAGAGTCTACATCCATGAAGGACTGTATGATGGGATGTTATTTTATATAGAATAGGGCTGGGGTATAATGAGGCTTTACCAGAGTTTCAGAGGTAAATCATATTGCCTATGAGGAAGAAATTGATCTTCTAAAAAGGATTGGCTCAAAAATGGTGTGACTACATAGCCAAGGAGGACTGGTGAGCTTGTACCCGTTCTCAGCCTCACTTAAGAGCTGGTTAAAAAAGATTATCTGATAAAAATCATGATTTTTTTTTTTAAGTAGATGTATTAGTCAGGGATTTTATTTTTGGCTGTTAAATATGATGTTTTCCTGTTGTTAGAGAAAATTCACTAAAAGCTAAAGACAAACGGTGCTTCATAAGTGCCCAAACTTGAGCACATAAATATAAGTCTGTGCCAAGACTCCCTGGGACTGACTCAAGTTGGCTGCTCTAAAACACTGTATTATAAATAACTGTATGCTATTAGTCAGGGGCTATTATCACCATCATCATTTATGTATCCAGGCCTTCACCACCACTATGTCAGTCCCTTTGCCTCAGCCTCTATCTACCTCAGCCTCTCTTATGGGCAAGGTATGATCTTCTCAAGGCATTACTTCAATATTGTGACTTCCAAGATCCCACCTTAGCTTCCAGTCCCATAAAAACAAACTTTCTAGCTTGTGACACAAAACCAGCCTCCAAATCCTTGGTCTAATTGCCCTGCTTCCCAGGATAGCCAAAGCCAGCCTGACACCCCTACTAGTTACCACCTGTGAAGGCCTCTGGTGCCTCTTATTTATGCCCTCTGTTCAGTCACCACGTCAAGAACAGTGTCATTATCCCCATGTGACTAATGAGGACTTGAGGAACAAGTATTAATTTGGACAAGGCACACAGCTAGTAAGTGGTAGAACTATAGTTTCTACCTGGATTTGATTCTAGAATCCATGTTCTTCCAGTGTGGGTATATCACACACTGTACATTTCCCCTCCATGAGTGGCCTGACTTCAATTCTTTCAAATGTTATTAAGAATTTATTGTATGCTGCCCTGGTCAATCTCTCTCACTAGGGCCTATGTAGCTAGTATAGTTGAGCTATCTTCCTTTATCTTAGCTCTCGAGTTTCCCAAATATATTAATTAGAACTTAAAAAAAAGTGTCTTTCCATTTTTTTGAGTTGGGGATGATTTATGCATTGCTATCATTCCTATTAAAGTTTTACTTATTAGACTCTGTCCTAAGGAGAGGGCTTGCCCTATTGTTCTTCACAGATCTTGGTCAAGATTTTGTGACAAAATATGTCACCTACCTTAAAAGCAGTATGTTATCTATAGGTATCAGTCTACTTCCAGAATCTAGACAAACATATGAACAGAGTGTCTGAGTGATGAGTGGTTTTTGCCTTCAAGAGGTTTATAATCTAGTGGTAGCAAAAACGTGTTGAAAATAACAGCAATGCCTTATTTCCCTTAAATTATCTATTAATTAAATTGTTAAAACTATTTAAGGTGTCTTATTCATCCAAACATACCCAAAACAGAGCCAGGTGCTTTAATTTGAATGTCTTCAGTGGGAAACCTGGAAAAACTAGATCGGTGACTTACATCTCGTCTCCCAGTGGGAGGGGCACAGACTCTCTGGCGAGCTGTGTTGAGAGACTGATACCCATGGGCTTGGCCACATCTCCTTTGCAAGTGAGATCCAGGGGGAGATTGTGAAATTTTTACTCTTAAGAGTGTTTATTGAGGATTAATGGACTTAGAAATTTTCCCTAAGTTTGATAATTAGGAGCAGAGGACACATAAACTGGGTGTAGATTTTCTATATTAAGCTACCCTTGACTAGCTTTACTATATGGACAAGTGTTTCAGTTAGTTTCACAGAGCAGTTTAACAAGTATTCACAGAGGGGCAGTGATGTTCTGGGTAGAGTGGTGACAAAGACAGGCAAGATCTCCGATCTCACAGAGCTTTAATTCTAGTTCAGGGGGGTGAGAA
>PVKE010003557.1:0-71365 GCA_004027555.1 Craseonycteris thonglongyai
TTTTTGCATTGTTGAAATTTGCCATTTGATATTGGAATACATTCTTAAATAAATGTGGTTATAATTATACATGTTTTGCTTTATGTTTTTTTTGCTAATGACTTATTACTTGCTGTTTATTTTATATTTATTTTAGACTATGGAAATGATGTTAGACAAAAAGCAAATTTGAGCGATTTTCTAATTCGAGTTCAAAATGGGTCATAAAACAGCAGAGACAACTCAGCACATCAACAACGTATTTGGCCCAGGAACTGCTAATGCACATACAGTACAGTGATGGTTTAAGAAGTTTTACAAAGGAGAAGAGAGCCTACGTGATGAGAAGTGTCGTGACCGGCCATCTGAACTTGACAACAACCAATTAAGAGCAATCATCGAAGCTGATCCTCATACAACTGCACAAGAAGTTGCTGAAGAAGTCAACATCAACATTCTATGGTCATTCGGCATTTGAAGCACATTGGAAAGGTGGAAAAGCTCAATAAGTGGGTGCCTTATGAGTGGACCAAAAATCAAAATGTCATTTAAGTGACATCTTCTCTTATTCCACACAACAACAGCGAACCATTTCTTGATCAGATTGTGACATATGATGAAAAGTGGATTTTATACAACTTGCAATGACCAGCTCAGTGGTTGGACTGAGAGGAAGTGCCAAAGCACTTGCCAAAGCCAAACTTACACCAGAAAAAAGGTCATGGTCACTGTTTGGAGGTCTGCTGCCAATCTGATCCACTACAGCTTTCTGAATCCCGGCAAAACCATTCTATCTGAGAAATATGCTCAGCAAATCGATGAGATGCACCGAAAACTGCCACTTCTGCAGCCGGTATTGGTCAACAGGAAGGGACCAATTCTTCACAACGCCCCACTGCATGTCACACAGCCAACACTTCAAAAGTTGATCCAATCGGGCTAAGAAGTTTTGCCTCCTCCAACATATTTTACCTGACCTCTCACCAACCTATTTCCACTTCTTCAAGCAACTTGACAACTTTTTACAGGGAAAATGCTTCCACAACCAGCAGGATGCAGAAAATGCTTTCCAAGAGTTTGTCAAGTCCCAAAGCACAGATTTTTATGCTAAAGGAATGTACAGTTATTTCTTTCTTGTTGGTAAAAATGTTGATTGTAATGGATTCTATTTTGATAAATAAAGATGTCTTGAGCCTAGTTATAATGATTTAAAATTCACGGTTTGTAACCCCAGTTACTTTTGCACCAACCTAATAGCATTCATTTCGTTAACGCCACCTTTTGCTCAAGTGTCATGCTACACATTGCTACTATAATTCAATTTAACTTCAAAAAGTATGCATAGAAGAAGAAAAAAAAAATGCATAGATAGAATGAATGTGTGTGTGATATATATATATATAGTTTTGGCACCCCCAGTATTGTAGACTTGTGTATTTTCTCTCAGTAAAGTTTCACTTATTTTTTAAATTAATGGACATACAAATCTTTAGTCACATGGATGCGTAAGTACTTTCCTGCTCCTCTCTTGCTTAAGATCTGGATTTAATTAGATCTGGATTTAATTTTTTACAATATATTTAATAGGTGTTACAGTTATATTGACATGCAGTCGGCTTTAAATTGACATTGTATCATTAATGTTTCTAAACGTTTTTATTTGTAAAATTTATGTGTATGTTCTTAGGGGGCTTTTATGTAAATAAATACAGCATTTGGAAATTAATTTTGATACTTTATAATTTTTATAACTTCAATTTCTGAACTCATTAGTACTTCCTGATACAGTGTTGACTAGAAGTGTTCCTAGTAGAAATCTTTTTCTTCTTGTCTTACAAGTTGTTATAAGTGAGTTGTTACCAATAAATAGAATGTTTGATGCTGGAATTTTTTTTGTAGATATTCTTTATCAGGATAAAGAAATTGTTTACAATGCTGCCATCTTATTTTCTTTTTCTCTGCAGCACCCTTTTTGTTCTTAAGTTTGCTTACGATATGCCTTTACTCCTTATTGTCAGCCTTGCTAGATATTTGTCGGTTTTACTAGGAATCAATTTTTGTAGTTGTTTTTTAAATTTATTTTTTTGTTTTATAATCAACAACAGTTTGTACTCTTTGTTTGTTTGAAGATTTTTTTTTATTGAGAGCATGTGAAAGAGAGAGAGAGGAGGGCCCAGAGCATCATTAGTTGTGACATAGTTTCATTCTGTACGGGTGTATGTGGGGCACACATAGTTGTGACATAGTTTCATTCCGTACAGGTGGATGTGGGGCACACAGGCAAGAACCAAAAGGGGGTGGGGAGGCCTTCCACAGGGGAGGTGGGAATCTTTGCCACCTAACCATCCCGACCATTACCAGTTGTGCCCCACTTCAGCATAATGGGGTTTGCACAAGCCTGGGACAGTAATCGAACCTCAGACCTGGCTCTTGCAAAGCAAGTGTTCAGCATGCTGAGCTTTCCTGGCATCCCTGTTATGCTCATCTTTAACCTTAAGTGTTTTTAATTTTTCAAACTTAGGAGGGTTTTCTGTTGCTGATTTCTCACACAATTCTACTGTAGCTAGAGAATGCAATTAATGTACCAGTTTGCTTGTGTACTTGAACAAAATCCATAATGACCATTTGGTGGGTGTATTGCTTTATTTCTCTTCAATACATCAAGTTTATTCATCCTGTTGTCTATATCTTCTGTACCCACATATTTACCATTATTTATATATTACCATTCATTCATTAGTTTAGATCTGGATTCCAATATATCCTCTTTTATTTATTTATTTTTTAAGATTTGTTTCATTGTCTTTGACAGACAGAGAAGGGGGAGGGCCCAGAGCAGTCTCCATAGTTGTACATCATCAGTTTTTGACATGGTTTCATTCCATACAGGTGGGTGGGGGCTGTGCAGGGCAGGAACTGCTCTGGGGTCTTCCCTCATGGGAGGCACAACCCCTCGAGCCAGGGGCCAAACCGGGGTGTGAGAACCAAACGGGGGGCCTCTCATATAGGAAACACACCCCAGTTCAGCATATGGTTCTGCACGGGATGGGGCCAGAATTCAGTCCTCGGTCCCCGGGGTTGTAAAGCAAGCGCTTAACCTGCTGAGCCATCCAGAGACTCTTATTTCTTTAATAATTTTATACATTCTTATATTTAATAAGTGATAAATCTAACAATTGGAAGTTGTCACAAATTATTCTCATGTATTTTTGTTTCTGCTGGTTGTCACTTATGATGTGTGTGTGTGAAATTATTATTTTATGTTTCTTAGAAATCTGGGCATTCTTTGAGGACTAAGTGGAAGGGTATTTACCCCCAAATTTGTGTTTGCTTTTACCAGCGCTTAAGACACTGATGATTCAGGACCAGTTAAAAATAAAATGATGGCTTGAGTGTGCAGTCCACACAGGTAATAAATTCGGACTGATTTATGTCTATCGACTCTCAGAAGAGATTTTCTTCATCTCATCAAAATCAAGACCATGAAGAATTTTTGGTGCCTTTTTCACTAAGGGATTGTAATTATGTAGCACCCTTTTAAGGTACCTACTTGATGTGAAGGTCTTTTAATATCTACCTTGGGCAACCTTCCCTTTGGGAATGTAAGCTTGTGGTTTCTCTGAATTACAGCTTTTACTTTGTTTTCTTGGGGTGTTGAATTTCCCTGTTGCTCCCTTCCCTACCTTGCAAGCTTAGCAAGTCATTTAAAAATAAATATGTAATCTTTGTGTTAGTTTTCACTGATGTTTTGTTTACACTATAGCCCAACTAGAAATAATGCCTATTATTTGCTCAGTGAATATTTGTTGATTGTCTGAACCATTTCTTTATATAATATATATAATATATATACTATTTATATATACTATATATATAATATATATAGTATATATATATAATATATATATAATATATATAACATATTAATATGTTATAATATATATTTATTGTTTTTGACAGAGAGAGACAGAAAAGGGGATGGAGGGACCAGGGCAATCTCCATAGTTGTACGTCATTAGTTTTCTATAGTTTCATTTCACAGGTGGGGGCGTGGCTGCGCAGGACAGGAACTGGCTGGGTGCCTTCCCCATGGGAGGCATGCCCCCTCGAGCTGAACTGGGGTCCTCCTACATAGGAGGCTCACACCAGTGAGAAATGACCTGGGGGCACACCCCAGTTCAGCATATGGGTCTGTATTGTCTGGGGACGGGACTTGATCCTCGGACCCCAGGGCTGCAATCCGAGCACTCAACCTGGTTAGCCATCCTGGCATCCTCTCTCTATACATACTTATTAATTGTTAAAAATATTGAGTTAACATTGATTTGTAAAAATTTCATAGGTTCCAGGTGTACAGTTCTACATTACATCATCTGTGTATTGCATTGTGTGCTCGCCACCCAAAGTCAGTTCTAATAGTCTACCATACTACCAGAAACATATATTTTAGTCACTCTTTAGGTCTCATCTGAAGTTTCACTTCTTAAGGGAAGCATTTTCTGATTTGATCTGTTACATAGTGTCATTGTTCTCTGTAATTGGAAAGGGGGAGAGTAACTTCAGTTTCTTATATTATCCACAATTCAAAATGTCCATTGGTTCTTTTCCTTTCTGTTCTTTTTTTCATCTTTCTATTCCTTCTCTTTTCTTCCTTCCTTTTTTATTTTCTTCTCCTTGCCTGCCTCCTTCCTTCCTTCAGTCCCCACCCCCTTTTTTTGTACCTTCTTTATTGTATTATTTTTTTTTTCTACCTGAAGGGATTAATTTGTTTTAATTGTGTTTGACATAGGTGAAATTAAAATCTATTTTTATTTGAGGAATTTCACATGTTGTGATTCTTCCACTGCCTATCACTTTAGTTTCTCCAAAATTTGAATCATAATTTTCAAGATAGCCCTTTTAAAGAAGATTTTTGCTTAAGTCACAACTGTCATATTAGTCCACGATTGTTTTTCTCAGGTTTCCTTGATCTTCCTTGAATATAGATGTAGTGATGGCATACTTTAAACATTTCCCACCTATAACCATTGGGATCCAGTTTCTACAAGCACTTTGCTTTAGGGCCACTTTTAGAGTCATAGTTGATAAATCTGTTTGGTTCTCAATTTCAAACACCATCTAAACTAAGCATGCTTAAGTTTCATATTCACCCCTAAGCTATCAAACTCTAGAATAGTACAGATTTTTGGGATATAGCAATACCTATCATTTAAAAAATATTGACTATTAGATGTTTCATACTTTTAGCATCTCTTGTTTTGTAGCTGCTCACCACAAACCTAAGAATTAGTTCTGTGAATAAAGCAAAGTACATATTTACTTTATAAAGCATTTCCAGTGATGAGAGTATACAGAAAAAGCCCCATCTGGATAGACCTAAATTAAAAATTATAATTTAAAGCAATGCATTTTTTGATGGTGATGAATTCTTTTTGGTCTTGTATGTCTGAAATCCTTTATTTTTTGAAAGATTTCTGGTATAGAATTCAAAGTTGACAGTATTTTTGTTTTTGTGCTTTAAAAATTTTGTTCTACTATCTTCTGACCTAGATCATTTATGACAAAAATTCTCATGTCATTCTTATCTTTAGTCCTCCACATAATGTCACTTCTTCTCTGGATACTATTGAGATTTTTGTCATTAGTTTTAACACTTTGATTATGCTGTATCTTGGTATAATATTCTTCATGGCTCTTGTGCTTGAGTTTTCTTCAGTGTCTTGAATGTGTGTTTATAGTTTTTATCAAGTTTGGGAATTATTTATCCATTTCTTTTTTTAGAAAAGGATTTATTTTATTGTTTGAGAAGAGAGAGAGAGAAAAGGAGGGAGGGCCCAAGAGCAGTCTACATAGTTGTAGTATATTATTAGTTGTGACATGGTTTCATTCCACACAGTTGGATGTGGGGCCATGCAGGGAGAGAACCGAACCTGGGGCCTCCTCCATGGGAGGGGATAATCTTCACTGCCAAGCCATTGACAGTTACCATTTGTGCTTCAAATTACCATATAGGTTTGTATGGTCCAGGGTTGGGAATTGAACTCTGGATCTTGCAATTGAGAGGTGTTCAACTGCTGAGCTATCCTGGTATCCATTTTGTTCATTCTTTTTATTTTTTAATTAATTTTTTTTTATTGTTTGACAGAGAACGAGAGAGATGCAGAGAAGGGTGGAAGGGCCCAGAGCAATCTGTTTCAACATAGTTTCATTCCACTCTTGGATATGGGGCCGTGCAGGGTAGGAGCTGAACTGGGGGCCTCTCACATGGGAGGCACACCCCAGGCGGGAACCAAATTGGGGGCCTCCCACATGGGACACATGCCCCAGTTCAGCATATGTGTTTATACAGGCCTGAGCCATGACTTGATCCCTGGACCTTGTGGTTGCAAGTCAAGCACTTGACCTGTTGCAATATCCCAGCATCCCCTTATTTCTTTAAATATTTATTTTGTTCCTATTCTACTTTGGGGACTCCAATAAAACATATACTAGGCAACCTGACGTCCCACTTTATTTATTTATTTATTTTTTTTAAGATTTATTTTATTGTTTTTGACAGAGAGAGAGACAGAAGGGGGAAGGCCCAGAGCAGTCTCCATAATTATATGTCATCAGTTTTCGACATGGTTTTATTCCACAGAGGATGGTGGGGCTACACAGGGCAGGAACTGGGCTGGGGGCCTCCCGCATGGGAGACATTCCCTCTCAAGCCAGGGGTCGAACTGGGGGGACGAGAACCGAACTGGTGGCCTCCCACATGGGAAGCACACCACATTTCAGCTTATGGGTCTGCACAGGCCAGGGTCGGGATTCGATCCTCAGTCTCCGGGACTGCAAAGCTAGTGCTTAACCTGCTGAGCCATCCTGGCTTTCCTCCTACTTAATTTTTTTAATATATTTTTTTAAATTTATTTTTGACAGAGAGAGAGATACAGAGATAGAGAACTGAACTAGGGGAGCTCCCAGTTCAGCATATGGTTCCGCACGGGCTGGGGCGGGGATTCGATCTCCGGTCCCTGGCGCTGCAAAATGAGCGCTTAACCCACTGAGCCATCCCGGCTTCCCCACCACTTAATTTTTTAAAATTATTTTTCTCTACATTATTTTTAGGATTGTATTTTACGTTCACTAATCTTTTCTTCATCGTACCAGATATTCTGCCTCTTAAATACAAAACGTAGTTATAATAATTTTTAATTTTATTGTATTATTCATGCTCTTAAATGTGTGTCATTTCTTGGTCTCTTTCTGTTGATTTCCCCCTTCTCATTATGTGTTTTATTTTGCTGCTTCTTTGCATTCCTCGCAATTTTTACTTGGATGCCAATCCTTACAAATTTTACCTTTTTACCTTTTCAGTGCTATGTATTTTTTGTATTTCTGTTAATATTCTTGACCTTTCTTGGGGACACAGCAAAGTTACATAGAAACTCTTGGAGCCATTTGACACTTACATTTTTTAATTTTAAGTTTTGTTAGAACCACAGTAGCCTTAGTCCAGGTTAATTTTAACCAACTACTGAGGCTATTCTCTCCTGAGCACTCTACTAATGCCCTGTTATTTACAATGTTTTTCCACAAAACATTGTGGGAATAGCCCTGTGTGAGCTCTGAAAATTATTTCTGTTACCTTCTTTCTCAGCCTCTGAGTTTCCTTTCATGCATAATATGCTGGTCAGTACTTAACTGAATGCTCAACGATCTTCTCCAGATCTTTAGAACTCTTTTTCTTACAGCTCAATCTTGTATGGTACTCTAGTTGGCTTGTTCTACCCAGACTCGCAGCTGTACTTTCTCAATTCACAGAGATTTCTGGGCTCCACCAGGACTCTCTCCCTGCATTACAACCAGGAAATTCCTTCAGTCTGTAAGCAGGGGAATCCCCAGAAGTCCTAAGATTTATTTTTAAAAATTAGATTTCGGGGGATGCTGGGAGAGCTCAGCAGGTTGAGTAGTTGCCTTGCAATTGTGAGATTTGGGGATCGAATCCCAGCCCAGGCCCATGAAAACCCATATGCTGAACGACAGCACAGCTGGTAACCACCGGGATGGTGGTGAAGGTTCTTGCCTCCCATGGGGAAGGCCCCAGTTCAGTTCACGCCCCGCACAGCCTCACATTTACTTGTGTGGAATGAAACTATGTCACAAGTAATGATGTACAACTATGAAGACAGCACTGGGCCCTCATCCTATCTCCTCCAACCCCCCCGCTTCACAACTTCTCTCAAACAATTTTTTTAATAAAAATTATATTTTGGTTGAGAAGATGAATGAAAAAGCATTCCTGATAAAGAGCTTTTGTGTCAGCATTTATTCAAGGTTTGAATATTTTCTGTTGTGTAAGACATGTGGTGTGCAATACAGAGAAATATAGGCCCTATTCTTGGCACTTAAAAGTCATTTGTAAATAAATATACCGTATTTTCCGGCGTATAAGACGACCGGGCATATAAGACGACCCCCTAATTTTACAGTTAAAACATAGGTTTAGGCCTATATTCGCTGTATAAGACTACAGCCTCGGAAGTGGGGGTAGTCTTATACAGCGAATATAGGCCTAAACCTATGTTTTAACTGTAAAATTAGGGAGTCGTCTTATACGCCGGAAAATACGGTAAAACACCACAAGTCAGCAAATATATCCCAGTTCGTATATTGAGTCATTATAGCCTTGATTCGACTTTACCTAAAGCAAGAAAATGGATGATTTTTTTAAAATTTATTTTTTGTTGTTAAATTTATTGGGATGACATTAATTGATATCCATTACATTGTTTCCAGGTGTACAATTCTACATTACATTGTTTATACATTGCATTTAGTGCTCACCACCCAGAATCAGCTCACTTTCCATCACCGAATGTTTGATTCCCCCTCCCTACTCCACCTCCCCCCATACCCTCAGGTAACCACTAAACTATTGACTGTGTCCATGAGTCTTTGTTTCTTTCAGTTTTATATTCCACCTATAAGTGAGGTCTGTTTTTCTTGATTCTTTCATTCTGACTTATTTTGCTTAATAGGATGTTTTCAAGGTCTATCCATGTTATCACAAATTGTTGTATTTCATCTTTTCTTATTGCTGAGTAGTATTCCATTGTATAAATGTACCACAACTTCTTTATCCAGTCATCTGTCAGAGGACACTTTGATTCCAGGACATGGCCACCATAAACAGACCTGCGATGAACATTGGGGTACATGTATCTTTGCGGATTAAGGTTTTCAGGTTTTTTGGGTAGATAGCCAGGAGAGGGATCGCTGGGTCATATGGCAATTCCATTCCTAGTTTTTTGAGGAACCTCCACACTGCCTTCCACAGTGGTTGTACCAATTTATATTCCTACCAGCAGTGTATGAGGATTCTTTTTTGTCCACAGCCTCTCCAGAACTTGTTATTGCTTGTCTTGTTGATTATAGCAATTCTAACAGGTGTGAGGTGGTATCTCATTGTGGTTTTAATTTGCATTTCTTTAATTGCTAGTGATGTTGAACATTGTTTCATGTATCTGTTGTCTGTATGTCTTCACGAGAGAAGTGCCTGCTTAGATCTTCTGCCCATTTTTTAAATTGGATTGTTTGTTTTTTTGTTGTTGAGTTGTATGAGTTCTTTATATATTTTAGATATTAGCCCCTTATCAGAGGCAAATATTTTCTCCCATTCGGTTAGTTTCCTTTTTACTTTGTTGACGGTGTCCTTTGCTGTGTAGAAGCTTTTTAGTTTGATATAGTTCCATTTATTTATGGAAGATTTTTTTTTAATTTCCTCCCTCAAGGTTCTCCAGAATCTATTATACCTACATATACAGTAGCCATGTAGCTTCTCAGCAGAAGTAATAATTTTATTAATTATAGTGTTCCATCTTCCAGAAATCTGTTTCGTAACATAGAATGGTGTATTATTTATTGTTTAATCTGTCTTAGTAAATTAAACATATTGTAATAGTACATGTACTAGTGAAAATAGGAACATTTTTCTTCAAGGCCAGAAATGCTAAAAGTGAGACTGCTTAGGACATGTGAAGTTTTAAACCTGTTCTACTAGATAAGGGCAGTGTAATAAATCTGAAATGATGTAAGAGTGTAAAGGATCCTAATTTTGAGACATTATTCTTTTTTTGTTTGTTTTTTGTTTTTGACGGAGAGAGACAGAAGATGGAGGGTCCAGAGCAGTCTCCATAGTTGTACGTCATCAGTTTTTGACATAGTTTTATTCCACACAGGTGGGCGGGAGTGCGGCAGGACAGGAACTAGTTCAGGAGCCTCCGCATGGGAGGCATGCCCCTGCAAGCTGGGGGCTTCCTACATGGGAAGCACAGTCTAGTGGAAGCCGAACCGGGGGCCTTCCACATAGGAAGGTTACCCTGGCAAGAACTGAACTGAGGTCACACCCCAGTTCAGCATATGGGCCCACATGGACTGGGGCTGGGATGCAATCCTTGGATCCCAGGGCTACAAGATGAGAGCTCAACCTCCTGAGCCATCCTGGCATCACCAAGACTTTATTCTTTACTATTTAACTGTATCACTTTGAACCAGTTAGGTAAGTTCTTTGACATTCTATTCGTATTTAAGACTGAGGTCTTTAAAAGGCGATTGGTTTACTTGAAACAGCATTTCACTTAATATAGAAGAAATGAAGAAAATAGAAAATCACAATTAAAACATCATAGCAGGGATTCCAGGATAGCTCAACAGTTGAGCTTTTTGCCTCACAACCAGCCACAAGGTCCAGAGCTCAGTACCCAGCCCCAGCCTGTGCAACCCTATATGCTGAATTGTGGCACAACTAGTAACTGCTGAGTGGCCCAGTGGTGAAGGTTCTTGCCTCCTATGCAAGTGGCCTCCAGTTTGGTTCCCACCATGCTCAGCCCCATATCCACCTGTGTGGAATGAAACCATGTCACAACTAATGTACAATTATGAAGACTGCTCTGGGCCCTCCCCTCTTTTCTCTCTCTCACCTCTCAAACAATAAAAAGTAACCATAACAATAAAAAGTACCACAGGAATAGGCCCAGCAGGATAGTGTACGTGGATCAGTGCTATAATTAGTGGGCAAAAACTTTAAAGACAAACATTTACATTTTCTCAAAGTACTTCTCTCAAAACATTTATTGTTTAAAAAGGGAAAGTAGTAATTTACAGTGGAGAAAATCGGCAGATATACAAACTTAACCAAGATCAAAGTTAAAATCACTTACAATAAAACATTATCACCCTTGGAATATATTTATATTGGAACATATGCACTCATTGGAATACCAGGTCTGACAATTAACTTTGTGAATTCATCATAGAAAAAGTGCTACATACCTTATTGTTGAATATCACTATGGTTATCTTTGAAGTACTCCTATTGGGGAAACTATGCACCTATGCCACATTTCCTAGCTCACCCTTCAAAGCAATTTTGGAACTCTTTTTCTGGAATGCACATCAGAACCATTGTCATATTATCTGTAAGGTCTTTAAATGTCACCAAAAAGTCTTCCTTTTAATATTTCCTTCATCTTCAGGTAAAGAAAAAAGTCACTGAGGGCCAGATTAGGTGAGTAGGCCGGGTATCCCAGTATAGTTATTTGTTTACTGGCTAAAAACTCCCTCACAGTGCCATGTGAGCTGGTGCATTGTGATGCAAGAGCCATGGAGTCGTTGGTGAAAAGTTCAGATCATTTTTGTCTTAACATTTACACGCAGCCTTTTAAGCACTTACAGATAGATACCTTGGTTGACTGTCCAATTGGTACAAATTCATAATGAACAGTCCCTCTGATATCAAAAAAGGTGAGTAACATTGTTTTGACGGTTGATTTGGACTGACAGAACATTTTCTGTCATGGAGAATTGTCTGACTTCCATTGTGCCCTTTGATGTTTTGTTTTACGGTTGTATTCATACATCCATATTTCATCTCTAGTGATAACATGGAGCAAAACATTGTCTTGCCTCTCCAAAAGGTCTTGGCAAACTTAAACTCTCCTTTGCTTTTGTTCATAGGTGAACTCTTTCAGGACCATTTCTCCACACACCTTTCTTGTGCCCAGATTTTCAGTTCAGATGTTCCTGTTTCTCTGTCAGTGATTTTTGTTCTGCTATGCTTCTCACAGTCAGCAGATAATTTTGACGGACATTTTGATGAATTTTTGCATTGTTTTCATCAGTTCTGTTTGTTACTGTCTGCCCTCACCTCTCTTCATCTGTGATGCATTCTCTCCCCTCAGAAAAAACATTTAGTCCATTTGTACACAGTCATTTTCTTCATGGCAGTATCTCCCTAAATTTGGGCTGCTAGCATATCCTTGATTTTACATCTACTCTTGCCAGTATGAATAAGAAATTTAATGTTTGTTCATTACTCTAATTCAAGCTCCAACATTCTTGTGATGGCACACAAAAACATGCAACAATAATGAATGGCACTCTGCAAGACACTGCCACACGAACACAGTTGTGAGACATTGGTATTTCAAGACTATGAAACCTTTCTGATGAGTTTGTACAGTGCTTCCGACATTAAGTGCATGGTGGCACGTTTGTGAACTTGTCAGACCTTGTATTCCCATCATGTTGTGCACTTGAGAAGAACACATCACTTTTCTAGTGATGAGGCTTTAAAAATGCATAACTTCAGGGAAGCTAGGATGGCTCAGTAGGTTGAGCACTCACCTTGCAGCCCCGGGGTCCAAGGATCGAGTCCCAGCCCCAGTCTGTGGGATCCCATGTGCTAAACAAGTGTACTTCCCATGTGGGAGACCCCCAGTTCGGTTCCTGCCTGGACAAGCTTTCCATGTGGGAGATACCCAGCCTGCACCCACCTGAGTGGAATGAAACTATGTCGAAAACTGATGATGTATAACTATGGAGACTGCTCTGTGTCCCCCTACCCCTCCCTCCGGTCAAAACAAATCTTAAAAGGAAATTTATAACTTCAGTCTGTTCATGAGAAAACATCATACGTGCCCAAATTGCAGAATGTTATACCATATAGGTACGTAAGTTTCACTGATGACATCAGTGTTGTGAAAGATAAGGAAAAACAGATAAATTTTGAGGCTGGAGAAGACTAAGGAAGCGTAAAACTAAATATAATGTAGATCCTAGAAATAGGATAAAGACATTAGTACATTAGTAGAATAACTAGTGAAATCTGTATAAAGTTGTTTAGTTAGTAGCTAATTTCTTAGTTTTGATAGTTATAACGCGGTTATATAAGATGTTACCACTAGGGGAAGGTAGGGTATATGGGACTGTTAATATTTTTATAACTCTTCTGTAAGTCTAAAATTATTTCTAAATAGCAAGTTTTTAAAAATTGTGGTGCAGCATTTGTGGACAGAAAGCTTGTTAACATATAGTTGATTTAACCATTTCACTGGGGAGGACTCATTGTTATAGTGTGTGACATTTGTTTCTCAGGAGCAATTTAGGTTTCCTGCAGAAAATGTAGTTGAACATTAAATAATGTGAGAGTCAGGGATGCTGACTCCTGCACAATTGAAAATCTCTGTAAAACTTTTGATTCCTCAAAAACTTGACTACTAATTGCCTACTGTTGACTGGAAAACTTACTGATAACATAAGCATTTGATAAACACATATTTTCTATGATATATGTATTATAATACTGTATTCTTACAATAAAGTAAGCCTGAGGAAAATTTTAAAGATGAGATTATACATTTACAGTACTTATTGAAAAAAATTTGTGTAGATGTGAACCAGTGCAGTTCAAATCTGTGTTGTTGAAGGATCAACTGTAGTTTTAAGGAAGGGGTAGTGTTCTATAGCAGGTTAAAGGGAAGAACTCTAAGTCCTTCAGTTTTCAAGCCGGTGCCTCACCCCTAAAACCATATTTTCAAACTTTGGAGCCTATCCACTTGAGTTTTTCTGGAGAATAAACCTTTGGTACCTTGTAGGGGTTCCAGGGACCTGGTATTTTCCATGGTGACTGTTTGATTTGAGTAGCACCTACATAGTAAGCTCATCCCACCTATAGCCTGTGGGCCACATGTGTCCCAGAACAGCTTTGAATGCAGCCCAACACAAATTCGTAAACTTACTTCAAATATTGAGATTTTTTAATTTATTTTTTGCTTATTAGTTATTGTTAGTGTTACTGTGTTTTATATGTGGCCCAAGACAATTCTTCCAATGTGGCCCAGGGAAGCCAAAAGATTGGACGCACCTGGTCTATATGCTCCATCCTTCTCTGCATCAATTTGAGGAAAAAGTAATCTTAACAGATTTTGTTATGATCAAGTGAAGTAATATATATATAAAGTGCTTTGAGTAGCAGTTATTTAGCAAACACTCAATACATATTAGTGCTTATTTGTACCAGACCCATTCTGCCAGGCTGTTCAGTTCATGCACTCTTCAGCTAATGGCATGTTCATATCCTCCTGGACTACAGTGCAAACCAAAGGCTCTAAGTAGTATAATTCTTCTAGTGGGATTTTGTAATAGAAGAGACATGTGTTGTCTTATCATATTAAACTATAAGTGTGAAATACTTTCAGAACAACTTTAAAAAATGCAGTCTAATTTGAGAAAAAAATTGGGAAATGGAAAAATATTGTTTTAATCTCCTCATCCTTATCTGGTACCTCTCATAGTATGATACTCTAGCCACTGAAGGTTTTTGATAGTCTTAGGTATTTTGAAAGTAATTGTCATTTCAGTGGGAAAAGTCATAAAATAATTTTTATTATTTATGTTTCAGAAATATAAAATTTAGCATTAATTTTGGACATAATTCCAGTACTTTTAAAAATACGTATTATGCTCATAAAGTTTTTGCATGTGCTATAAGCACTGCATTGTCAGTTAGTATCAAATATTAATAACAGACACTCAGGTTCAAGTGGAGTAAGAGGAGGGCACATTTATGTCATGTGCCTTCTCTGTGCCAGGCACTTATTCCAGATCTATGGAGACAGAAGTGAACCAAGAAACCAAGAAAATATTCTCTTCTCATGGAGCTGAAATTGTAGGACATAGAAAGACACTAAACAAAATAAACAAAATGCATAGTATATTATATGTTGATGCACGTTATAGAGAAAAAAAGTAGGAAAGGGAATAGATAATGCCTAAGGGGATGGGGGAAAGGGTAGTGTAATGTAAAATAGAGTAAACAGGGAAGTCTTCCTAAGGTAACTCAGTACCTGAAGTCAGGTGGTATAGATATCTAATGGAAGAGCACTCCTGGAGGATACATCAGGTGCAAAGTCCTGGAGACAGCACTGTGTTTTATGTATTTGATGAACTGGGCAGGAGAGGGTGGCGGGGCAGTGTGGCTGGAACATAGTAAGGTAAGGGGAAAATGGTAGGCGATTAAAAATAATGGGGAAGCCCAGATAGCTCAGCGAATTAAGCGCTAGCTTTGTAGTTCTGGGGATCAGAATCCTGGCCCCAGCCCCAGCCCCAGCCCCAGCCCCAGCCCCAGCCCCAGCCCGTGTGGACTCATATGCTGAACTTTGTGGGCTTCCCATGCAGGAGGCCCACCCAGTTCAGTTCTCGCCACCCCGCACCCTTCGGCCCCTGGCTCGTGGAGGTTTGCCTCCCATGCAGGAGACCCCCAGCCCAGTTCCTGCCCTGCGTGGCCCCTGTCCACCTGTGTGGAATGAAACCATGTTGAAAACTGATGACATACAACTATGGAGACTTCTCTGGGCCCTCCCACCTCTCTCTGTCTTTCTGTCTCTTTGTCTCTGTCCAAAACAATAAAATAAACCTTTAAAAATTTTTTAGATATTCTCCCACGTTTAAAATTTATCTAAACCTTCCTTCTCTTAGATCTGTTCTAAGTAGATTAATAAACTATCAGTTATACATTATACTGTAAATATCAAGTACTTCAAGTGTAGTATGCTTCTTATACAAGGAAAGCTAATTTATTCTTTTCCTAAAGATTTCCAGATAGTCTTTGTTCTTTGAGAAACTAGATTTTTTTTCTGTCCACAGAATGTATCCTATATTTTTATGTAAGCCCATTTCTTTTTTTAGTGTTTTTTAGTAATTAAAGTATGATTATTTATAACAGTTGTGAAGCATGATTGGTAGTTTATAATCCTACTACCAAAATATACTGCCCAAACAAAAATTCCTGTGGTTATAAATATTTTTAGGTTTTAGTATTTAATATTTGGAATAGGAATGTACCATGTGGAAAATCTCTCAGTGCAATTTGACCTATCGACTCTTCCCTATAAGGCCAATATTAAAAAGACCAGATTATCTTCAAATATTATGGCTTCTCAAAATTTGTTTCAAATGTTAATTGACTGTCTTGATAGAGGCAGATAAATATTAATGGTGTTTGGCTATCACTTTTATTAATTAGGTCTTGTCTACTTTGTAGACAGAGAACCTGCATGTATCTGTATGTGAAGTGTTTGCTGATCATGAATGTGTAATTAGGAAGGAAAAGTAAGCAGGAAGTCAAATTCTGTATTTAGCAACTAAAGTGCATTAGTAAAATCTCCACTAGGAAAAAGTAAGAAAGGAATAGTACAACTTTCCTCCTTCTCCGCACTGTATTTTGGCACTTTTTTTTTTTATAGTATAAGGTGGGTGCAAACTCTTTTGCTAGAAGTACAAAATTGTCAATGAAAGTCTTCATGTTTTAATGTTGTGAAACAGTTGATTTTATTATGGTTCACATGTATCAGCATGTTAACAGTAGAACTCTTGGCTACTTTGGCTATATAAGACAAAGTTGCCATTAGGGATTTGTTCTTTTAACCCAGTTTTTAGATGTATCCTACATATTTAATCTACAATTTATTTCAGTTACTTCAGTAATGAAATTTAAAGTTTTGTTAAAATCATCCTAATTTCTTGAATCATTAGATTATGTCCTCTATATTTAGAATGAACTTAAAAATATTAGTTCATGTGGAATAATGAAACAGTAATTACTTTTTAATTCGTATAACTTTTTTTAAGCACAGTTCTTAAAAAAATTAGTGTAACTTTCTATAAAATAGAAACAATCAGTCTGTTAGAGACTGGCTTTTGTTTCACGTAAGTCTGATCAGTCTGCTCTCATTCTTCTGCTATAGATATCTTTTGACACGCACAAATATTTGCTTGTGGAATACTCTACTTACTATTGTTCACCGTAAAATAAACCCCATCCCCCGTGACCCCTTGCCCCTTGCTGCTTTTTTCATCATGAAGTTTACAGTTTGGGGAGAATACACACATTAAACTATTAGCTGTATGTGTGGGAGTCAGTGTACTGTAGTAGCTAAAAAGGAGGTCTCTGGTAGAGTGGGTTCATATCACGTCTCTGTTACTTATCAGATATGTAAACTTGGACACATCAGATCTGTGACCTTGGGCAATTTATCCAGCTTCGCTGGTTCTCAGTTTTCTCATCTAAAAATGAGGACTTTATAAGTAAATACATGAAGATTATGTAATGATTAAATTCCCTCCCCCCCACCCCTTATCTATAGTTTTGTTTTCTATGGTTTCAAATACCCGCAATCAACCATGCTCAGATACCACAGGGATTATCATGAATAGTAATCAAATTGAGGTATAAGGTTTGTGTTGGGTTTTGAAATAATTACTGTGCAAAGTCATGACTCGGGAATTTTGGTCTGTATCTTCTAGGTTTGGGAAATTAACAAGAGTTAGAGCAGGAGTGTTGATGTAATGGTTACTAATATGACACCATAATGAAGTGTTAGTTGAGGGAAGTCCGGTTTAGTTCATCGCCTAGGTTTTTTGTACCTGATTTTCCTGCCTATATGCTTGCCCTCTTAACCTGGCTACTACTGTCCCTCCAGACATCCTCCATATTGGCTTCATTGAAAATTATGTTTTATGGGTTTTCTTTCACTTCTAAGCACTTGTGCATGCTGTCTCTTATGCCATAGTTTGCATTCACCTCCCACCCCACAGACTTGTACTATTTTTATTTTAAGACTTCGTTCATGCATTCATTACTTCTTTCATAATAAAAATTTTCAGTCTATTTCACTCAAAGTTAGGCAATCCCGTATTTGTATTCCCAAAGCACCTATACAGATTTTTATATTGTGATGGTTTATTTATGGTTCTGTCTCCTAGCTAGTCTGAGCTTGCTCAAGACTTGGGGTTTACTAAGTTTTTGTGTTCATTAACAAAATTTCTGGCATAATTCATATATGTAAATATAGTAAACCCTCAGCATGTTTGTTTAAATGTGAAGGGAGACCAACTGGAGGCTGGAAAATAGCAAAAACACTAATCCACAGTTTAAACAAAACATGAGTTGAAGAATGGTAAAAACAGATGAAAGCCACTCTGAAGAAAGGATATAACTTGATGGGTGTGCAGAACAAAGCAAGAGAAAGTAATTCAGGAAATCAGTTTTAAATATTACTGATTTAGTTTAATAAATTGTACTTCTCAGGTAGAAATAATATCTAACAGTACATTAAAATATGCTGATAGAACCTTTGAGTTAAGACTGGAGATAGATTTTGAAATCAGACTACGTTTGTTTGCTGTCAGGAAAAGGACCACTCTGCCATGGGATATGTTTTTGTCCCCTGGAAATAGGATTCCATGCGTGAGCCTACATTTGCCAGCAATGTATACAATAAATGAGTTTCAGAGTAAGTTCTTTTCCAGAGGTCTCTCTGAAGGAAGTTTGTTTAAGATTAAATACAGTTTTGCCTTGAGTATGATGTGAGTCTGTTTTTAAACCTTTCATATTTATATTTGTATACATACACACTCACACATACATATTTTCAACTTCTGTTGATAGTATCCTAGTTTTGTTTCCTTTGCAGTTTAAAAAGCCCCAGACCTTGCCTCTTATTTCTTATGTTCTGTAGTTGCCATTTATCCCACTGGATCAAGGGCTACTTTACCAGTTTTTGATATTGTTGGTTAAGATTATCTTAAGTTTGGGGTTTTGTGAATTATTTTTCTGTGATTATTCTGATTTAATGCATTTGACATTAAACTACTGTGTTTAAATGTTGAGAATGTCATACCTTGTGAATTCCTACCTAGTTCCATTTAAATCATGAAGTGTACACACACACACTTTCTCATTAATTCTTGTGGAGTCAAAGGAAAGATAAAATGTCTTAATTAAACATTTTAGATCTGTGTTCCAAAAATTCATAACACATCCACTTTGGGGTACTTGCAGCCAAGTCTGATGCTGGGACCATGGCGATTTTCATGGCATTTGGCTAAGTTACACCTGGGTGCAAGAAAACCTGTTACCACTTTTTTAATGAACCTGATATTTTTCAAAAAATTTTAAGGAAAGTGGTAGGTTACTTTACTGTTTAGTAATTTATACTTTTCACATACTTTTGCAATTTTCAGTCATATAAAGTTAAAAATTTGACATTTTAGTTAAAAGTATATTTTATTGAACATATAAGTTATACATTTATCAATTTCATTTTATGTTAAAATAAAGTTTACTTACAATTTCAATAAGAGTTATCTGATTTGTTTGCTTATATTATGGACCAAAGCCTAAGCATCAAACTCATATCTACTACACTAATATATATAGGTCCTATGTTAGTAATTATGGACTAAAATAGGAAGTTGTAAACATATTGTTATACTTCCTCCTGAAATATCTGTTGTGACATTCCTGAAGATAAATTGAACCATTTATAGCATTTTATCTATTTAAGACAGAATTGTGGGAAATTTAAAAACTCATATATGCATCAGCTGGGTTCTAACAAAGGAAAGCGAAAGACTCATATATGAATCATTCTAAGCACATGTTAAGGAACATTGCTTTTAGTACATATATATGTACTAAGGTTTCTGGTAAAAACCTTAGTTTTTGTTTCTTCTTTATTATAACATCTGGTATGAGAGTAGAGAAAGAAAGTGGTCAGTTTAGCCCTTGATATATTTGCTTGAAAAATGCTGACAAATTGTAAATACCAAAATTCTAAAAAATTTTTTGTGTAGTAATGTAAAATTAAATATGATTTATTTTTAGTCTTTAAAATTTCCATTTATCAAGATGACTTTATAATATAATATAAATAGTATGACTAGTAATTTCAGTATATTTCAAAATTGTTTTGACATATTTTTTTAAAATATATAAAAATTGGTATATAGGTTCCTTTGATTTTTTTTTTTATTATTTCCTTGAAGGAGGTAATGTTACCCTTTCATATTATCATCCATCCATCTATTAATTAATTCTCCCTCAAAATATATCCTTTATCAGATTATTTCTAATCAATTCTGCCTCTACCACCACAGTCTGAGCCACCATCACCCTCTCACCAGCCTGTTTCTCTACTTCCATTCTTGTCCTTCCCCACCCCCTTTTGTTCAATTCTTACTGAGTAGCTGCAATCATTTGGCATATAAGAGAACCGTCTGTAAAGTATACAGCCATGTAATATGAAAAATAGAGGGATTTATGGCTAGATTTTTACCTTGTATATGCCAAACTATTTCAATCTTAAACTGCCCCCAAACCTTCCTTGGCTTCTCATTTTGCATAAAATAAAATCCAGTGTCCCTCGGGCCTTCAAGGCACAACATGATCTGACCCCCGCCATTATCTCTGACTTCATTTCCTACCATGTTCCACTAAATTAATGCAGCTTGAACCACACCACTGAGGATCTTGCTGTTCCCTCTGTATTGAATGTTCTTCCTATGCATCTTTGCCTAATTGGTTCCCTTACTTACCTGTTTGATATCTTCCCAGTTTCACCCTTCCTAGCATTTCTAAAATACTTTCCTACCCCATTCCATTATTTTTTATGGAATAAAGGATAGGCCATTTAAAATTAAATGAAACTAGCTTTTAAGAAAAGCTTTTTTTTTTTTTCTTTTTGATTTTGCCGTGGATCATTAAATTACTTGTTTTATCCTAGTAATTATCCCTAGACTGGGGCTTGCGTTTGAGGAGCAGTATTACACTCCTACCTCTCTTGCTTAAGTTATGTAAGAATAATTAGTATTTTCAGTAATGCATAATTTGTGTTGAAGCACATAAAACAAAAGTGAAATTCTGCATGTTTGTGTGTTCTCTCTCTTTCCCTCTCTCTGTCTCTGGCACACACACATACACACACACACAGAGCCTGGAGAAATTGATATTGATGGAGGAAGAACATTTCTGTTTCCCTTTGAGGCATTTCAGATATTTGGCTTTACTTTCAAAGAGTAAAACCTCTTTGTACCATATTAGCATGAGGTATTTTTTATTCTATACATTTAATTTTAATTTTGGAATTCTAGAACTCGATAATTGGTTTTGAAAGTAAATATTATACAGAAATTGTCACACACAAAAAGAGTTTACTTTATATTTATTTAAGTTAATTTATGGGTATAAAATTTGTTGAGAGATATCCTGGTACTTTCCTGGAATTTTATTGAATTCTATAAGTTTCATGTTATTTTCCATGTATCCTTTCTTAGAAGTAGAATTGAATAGTAATAATCCTTCAAAGAGAATTAACTTTAACTTTTGCAAAACAAACATTTAAAATTTTTATGTAAGAGTCTTCAGTTTGTAGATGATAAAGTAAGTGCCTCTTTTTCTGTTACTTTCCTGATTTTAAAACTCAGTGAAAAACACTTCTTTTTCCTGTTATTGATTATTTAGGAGGTTGGTGGATAGGCCTATGGGAGCCTAGTCACTGAAATTACTTTAGGAATTATAGAATAGCTTTCATGAGGAGAAGATTAAGTATATTCTAAGAAATTAATAAACCCTTTAAAAATAAAAATACCTTTCTGGATTTCACACCTAAAGAGATTAATAGCCCCAAAACATAGAGCACAACATTGGTTAAGCTGTCTTTCACACTGCTGTTCATATGTAACTGACTAGCTTTTTCTCAGACTTCAACAGGAAGAATAATTAAATATTTTGAGTTTTCTACAGTTTTAACATGAAAAATAAGCTATAAAGCAGTTATTAAATAGAATGGGTGCTTTCAGCAAACTGGCACATTAAATGTGGGTTTTAAGTCAGCAACATATTAGTTCATGTCTACTGATAAATAATAGTAGCTTCAGTGTTTCATTTTGAAATGAGAAGTAAGAGAAAGTGTTCTTATTTATAATGGAAGAAAATATCTTTATTCCTAATGAGTGTACAAGTCAGATATCAAATTTGATGTTTTCCCCCAAAAGTTTTGTGAAAAGATGTAGTGGTCAGGTCTTTACAAATTTCGTCTATCATGATGTTTCCATTTACCTTGAACTATAAAGTAGTATTTGGGAGGAGACACGCTGACCTTACAAAATAATCTCAGTCAGTTGATAGTTTTGGAAATTTTATATAGGTTACTTAAGAAAAATAACAAGTGGAAAGCTGGCATGGCTCAGGAGGTTAGGCGCTCACTTTGCAGCCCTGGGGACTGAGGATCAAATCCCCGCCCCAGCCCATGGAGACCTGTATACTGAACTTGGGTGTGCTTCCCATGTGGGAGGCTCCCAGTTAGGTTCTTACCCCTTGGTTCTCACCCACCGGTTCAGCCTCTGGCTTGAGGGGGTGTGCTTTCCATGCGGGAGGCCCCTGGCCCTGTTCCTGCCCTGTGCTGCCCCTGCCCACCTGCGTGGAATGAGACCATGTTGGAAACTGGTGATATACAACTATGGAGACTGCTCTGGGCCTTCCCCCTTCTCTCTGTCTCTGTGAAAAACAATAAAATAAATCTTATAAAAACTAGGAAAATAAGTAAAATTAGCACAGGTTTAGTAATTATTTTAGTGTGGACTGAAAATTACTAGTGTTGGATGTGGTAAAGACTTAAAAATAAGCAAAAGAGTTAAAGTAGATTACATAATGGAGATTATAAATGAATGAAAAAATTATCCTAATGTTATTTGAATTGATAGTCGTGGCTTGAGATAAAATTCCTAGTATGCATTTATACACTGACTCAAAAAGTACTATACTTTAATAAACTCAGATTGTAAGTAAAGATCATATGCTCTGGAAAGAGATGATTTAAGAAGTTGATATAGTAATGACAAAGACAACTAATTGAAGATACATGGGAAGATTTTGAATAATTAGACTCAACCTTAATTTTTAAAAATCTTTGTGAAAATTATATATGGGGTTGCTATTATATTTTTTCAAGAGTAAGTGATATATCTTTTAAAACAATTGGAATAATTGCATGAGACAGTCTTTATGTTTCTCCTCTTGTTTTTAGGGGCCTGGAAGTAAACATTTAATACTATATTGTTATAATCAGATTTATGACTTTTTCATGTTATCCCATTAGCCCTTAGTTGATCTGTTTCTTAAACTTAGCAACGCTTCCTTAGTTTTCTGTTTCTATGTAAGAGTCAGGTAAAGCATAATATTTTCCAAAATATTTTTCTCGATAAATGTAATATTTTTCTTTAGGTGACAAACAGCATGTTTGGTGCTTCAAGAAAGAAGTTTGTAGAGGGAGTTGACAGTGACTACCATGACGAAAATATGTACTACAGCCAGTCTTCTATGTTTCCACATCGGTCAGAAAAAGATGTAAGTTAATCAGTTACATTGTGTTTATTCAGCAGTGTATGGCTGTCTCTCTGGTTCCTGAAAAGCAGGATATGGACTGAATTGTCTTCGGTTAGTGACTGTGTTTTAGTCACATTGCTAGACCTGGGGACACACGATGAGGAGCTTACATCTAATGGGAGACAAAATGTTTTGTGATTCTCAAGTTGAGATATGGTAATACTGTAGTAGGAAGCACTCAAAGACATGGGTAAAACATGGCATTACTTCTAGATAATGTTTTTGTTTTGTTTTGTTTTGTGAAGCAACTTTTATATTAAAACACATAGAATAGAAAGCATATTTGCACAGATTTAAAGATACAGTGGCAGACTTCAGTGCAACGTTATCTTCTGGTTATAATCCAAGGCCTCAGATAAAAACATCATTTCTCCTATGTTCAAATGTAGGGATGTTAAAATAGAAAACTTTTTAAAGAACTGTATATAAAACATGGAAGATGATATATAGAGGTGTGATTTAAGTGCTTTGGAAGGATATTAGTTCAGTGATCCCCTTTCGAATGAAAACTTTTAGGGCATAGCCAAGTTATAATTAGCCAACTGATGAAATATTTTAAAGAAATTTAATTGTTACTTTCAAATTCTGGTAAGATACTTTAAGTTATATACTGTACAGTAAGTCTTAACGTCATCAATAGATTCTTGGAAAATGACATTAAGCAAAACAACATATGATGAAACCAGTTTTACCATAGGCTAATTGAAATAAACAATAATTAGGCTCCTATGGCATATTGTGGTCACATCACCAAACTTCTAAATAAAGACCCTAAAACACTTCTAATATTAAACATTAAAATAAGTGTGAGCTATACATACATTTAAGAAAGATTAATAAAATCCAGTAAGGGTAGATTGAGTGCTTTCTTGCACCTGAAAATTTTGGGGATGGAATCCTAGCCCGTTTGGTTTCTGTCCCATGTAGCCACACATCGACCTGTATGGAATGAAACTATGTCACAACTAATGATGTACAACTATGAAGATTGCTCTGGGCCCTCCCCCATCTGTCTGTCTGCCTTTCTCTCTCTCTCTCTCTCATTTCTCTTAAAACATAAATCTTAAAAAAAAAAAAAAAAGGAAGAGAATTACTTTCCAACCTGCTTATTCTTGGTTAGAGTTGAGGGTGACTTAGAGCCCTGTCCTGGCATTTCAGGGTGCAAAGCAGGACCCAACCCTGGACAGGATGCCACTCCATTATATGGCATACTAATAAACACACCCACACTCAGACTGGGACAATTGAGACATGCTGGTGAACCTAACATTAACATCTTTGGGGTGTGGGAAGAAACTGGAGTACCTGGGAAAAATCAGTGTAGACATGGAGAGAATGTGCAAACTCCATACAAGCGGTAGTCCCCGTTGGAAATCGATTTTTTTCCCTCATCAATGTTATAGTGAACCAACAGTAAATGACATTTGCTTTATAAACTTGTTATTCCTGATTTCCATATCTTTATAATAATCGTTATTAACCTAATGAAATTCTTCCTTATGTTTAAAAGTTACAAAATTTTATGATTGTAACAAATGCCCTCATTTTCCATTGAAGTATATCATTAGTAAATCACTTCCTGTGTCTTTTAGAATTTCACAAATTGGCTTGACCTAAGTTTAAATTAAGATGTTAGTGGGGTTTTTTTTGTTGTTGTTTTTTCTAGTTTGGTATTATTCCCCTTTATTCTTATTTGAAACAAACTGTCAAATGCATTATCAGGGCTGTTTTAAAATTATGTGTGTGGTGGCTTTCTTTGTAATTAGTGTGCTCTTTAATAGCTCATAGGATAATATGGCATCTAACTACTTTTCTGTTATATTACTGTCTTAGCTATTTGCTATTTGATTTAAATTATAATTAAATTTTTTTTTTTTTACATAAGTTGCTATGTTTAAGTATTGATCTTATAGTTAAAGAGTTTGGGATGTCTTTCTGGTAGGATCATTGCAGAAACTGTAAAACTAATCCACATGTGTATTACTGTAATTGTAGTGCAAGTTAAATTTGAAGGAAAAATGGCAGTGGAATATTACTTATTGATGAAAAGCATTTATTCTGATTAGAAAGGTATGAAACTTTCAAACTGAATCTGAAATAAGGTATGTGAAAAGAATAAATGATAGAGTTGTCTTTTAGAAGTAGAAATACTGTGTCAGTGTGGTTTTTTTTTTAAGATTTATTTTTATTGTTTTTGACAGAGAGATACAGAGACAGAGAGAAGGGGGAGGGCCCAGAGCAGTCTCCATAGTTGCACATCATTGGTTTTTCCACATAGTTTCATTCCACAGGTGGGCGGGGCTGCACAGGGCAGGGACTGGGCCAGGATCTCGCCCCAGTGAGAACTGAACTGGGGGCACTCCCCAGCTCAGCACATGGGTCCACACAGGCCAGGGCCGGGATTCGATCCTCGGTCCCCAGGGCTGCAAAGTGAGCGCCTAACCCACTGAGCCATCCCCACTTCCCCTAGTGTGTCAGTGTTTTAGGAGTTATTTACATCCTCCCACATACTCATATATTGGTTACCATTCCAATATAGTTGTTTGTCACAGAACTAACACAATGATTTACTTCAGAAAACTTTTTTTTTTTTAGTTAATTAAGAAGGTAATAAGACATAGAGATTAAGAATTTGAGCTCTTACAGTAGTACAGGTATGTATTTGGATCTTGGTTTTGCCTGTTAGCAAGAACTTCTCCGAGCCTCAATTTTCTCGTCTGTAAAATGGGAATAATAATATATGTTGTAGCTACTTATACATTTTTGCTGTTGCTGATACTTTTTATTTTTTATTGTAAAACGGTACAAGAGTATTAAACCAATATTGGAAAATGTGCCTGGGGAAAGGCAAGTACCCATAATGTTAATGGTCAGGAATAATTTATTGCTAAACTTAATTTTATAATTTAAATATTTTTATTTTAAACATGTTATTTAAGTCTCTAAGGCATATTGACATATCTTCCATTAAAAGGTTGTGGCAGTTTTTACTCTCATGGGCAAAATTCATGCTCTCAGGAATACAAAGCTATTAACTTTTAAGTCTTTGCTAATAGACAAAAGAAGCTTATTGTTTTAAAGTACAATAAAACATTGCTAAATTTATACACATACACATAGAGTGATCTGTTTTCCCTATGTAGTTATTGAGCATTTGTATTTCTTCCTTTGTGAATTACCTATTTTTGTACCATTTTTATTTCTCTATTGAGATGGTACGTCTTGTTTATATTTTAGTGTTTTCTGTTAGGTTGATGCAAACGTAATTGTGATTTTGCATTGCTGAAATATACTGTTTGATATTGGAATACATGCTTAAGTAAACATGGTTATGTTATACATCATTTTCATGCACATTTCTTGCTTTATATTTTTTGCTAATGACTTATTACTTGCTGTTTATTTTATATCTATTTTAGACTATGGAAATGATGTTAGACAAAAAGCTAATTCAAGTCTTTTTCTTATTTGAGTTCAAAATGGGTTGTAAAGCAGCAGAGACAACTCAGAACATCAACAACACATTTGGCCCAGAAACTGCTAACACATGTACACTGCAGTGAGGGTTCAAAAAGTTTAACAAAGGAAACAACACTTTGAAGATGAGGAGTGTAGTGGCCAGCCATCGGAAGTTGACAATGACCAATTGAGAGCAGTCAACAAAGCTGATTCTCTTACGACGACATGAGAAGCTGCCCAAGAACTCTCCGCCGACCATTCTCTGGTTGGTTGGCATTTGAAGCAAATTGGAAAGTTGAAAAGGCTCTATAAAGTGAGTGCCTCGTGAGCTGACTGAAAATCCAAAACATCCTCATTTTAAAGTGTCATCTTTTTTTACTCTGCACAACAATTAATCATTTCCCAATGAGATTGTGACTTGTGACAAAAAGTAGGTTTTGTACAACCAGCAATGACAAGCTCAGTGGTTTGACCCAGAAGAAGCTCCAAAGTACTTCCCAAGGCACCAGAAAAAGGTCATGGTCACTGTTTGGTGGTATGTTGTCAGCCTGATCCACCACAGCTTTCTGAATCCTGTTGAAACCATTCCATTTGAGAAATATGCTCAGCAAATTGATGAGATGCACCAAAAACTGCAGCGGGCGTTGGTCAACAGAAAGGGCCCAGTTCTTCTTCATGACAGTGCCTGACCACACATCTCACAACCAATGTTTCCAAAGTGGATTCAATTGGGCTAGGAAGTTTTGCCTCATCCACCATATTAACTTGATCTTTGCCAACCGACTACCACTTCTTCAAGCATCTCGACAACTTTTTGCAGAGAAAACCCTTCCGCAACCAGCAGGATGCAGAAAATGCTTTTCAAGAGTTTGTCGAACCCCAAGGCATAGAGTTTTTCACTATAGGAATACACACAATTTTCACTGGCAAAAATGTGTTGATTATAATGGTTCCTATTTTGATTAATAAAGTTATGTTTGAGACTAGTTATATTGATTTAAAATTCATGGTCCGAAATTACTTTTGCACCAAACTAACATCTTGTCATTTGTTACAAATATTTTTCCAGTTTTTGCTGTCAATTTAGATTATGGTTTTTAATATATAAGTATATATTATTTCTCTTGAATTTGACTCATCAGTCTTTTTTGTTTATTGTTTCAGTTTTTGAGATCATACTTAGAAAGACTTCCCAACTACTTTCTTCTAGCACTTTTGTGTTTCATTCTTCACATTAACATATATTTTAGGAATGTAAAAATGTTTATTGCTTTAAGGTATGAATTTTATGATGCCAGATTCTCCCTCATTATAAGTATTTGTTTGTCCCAACACCATTTATGATTAGATTAGCAGTCAAAACTTTTCCATAAATGACCAGATAGGAAATATTTTAGACTTTACACGCTAAGAGGCTAAATAAAGGATATTAGTATTTATATAACCATTTAAAATGGAAAAAAACAACAACACATAGTTCCTACCACCTGTAAATAGAAGCCCATGTGCTAGATTTGGCCTGTGTTCAGTAATTTGACCTCTCCTTAATTTCTTTAATGTACAAAGGCTATCTAGAAAGTATCCAGCCGTAACTGTTCTCATTATATTGGCAATGGCTGAATTTTTCCTGGACAGCCTTAGTATACTAATGTCTGATGTATTCTTGGGCCTGTTTCTAAACTCTTTTGTTCTGTTCATCATACTGATTCTATGGCAGAACTTCAACATAGCTTAATTGCTATAGTTTATAGATAATTTTCTCCTCTTAGTCAGGTAAGGTCTTTCCCATCCTTCTTTATAAAAATGTTTTTTACTAATGCACATTTATATGGAGGTTTACTTTCTTTCAGAAGAATATGTTTTTTATTCCTGTGCTTTATGCCTTTTAATATGTAGGGTTTTATGGTTGCTCTTTTCATTACATTTTTCTAATTGGTCTTTCACTGATACATAGAACAGTTTGGTTGTGTATATATGCTCATCACCATTACAAAATTGTTTTATTATTTTTGTGGCCTCTGGAAATCCTATTACATCAGTTTGTCAGCCACTAGCTCTGTGCCTTGGGCAAGTTGCTCAGTTTCTGTGTATGTGTCTGTTTTCTTATCTATACAATAAGAATAATAATATAGGGCTCCTTGGTGGTTATAAGGATTGAATGAATAACTATATGCAACTTTTAGAAGACCAGATAGTAAATATTAAGTAAATATTGCTACTAATAGGAATAATAACATCATTATTCCATTTGATTACCTTGGTTTGTTTTTTTTTTAGATATAGTTATGTATATCATCTGCAAATAATTATTTTGTCTTTTATAAAACTTTTTAAGAGAAAAAAATTTAAAATATGAAATAAACGACTGGGATAATTTTGTAATTTTTTCTCTCCGAGAAAAGTGAGAACATTTTAAATTGTAATTTGTGATAAAGGAAAATTGCCCAGTGGTTGAGGGAATCTTTAAGCCAATTATGAAAAACCAAAAATATGACCAATTTTCTGATTTATCCTATTTATAGGGCATAAAATACAGTGTTTCTTCACCATATACATGGTTGTAGAAGTAGTTAGGAAACTATTGTTTATGAGATTGTATGCTAATTAAATTGCTAAGGAGTTCTTTAGGACTACTTATGTTACAAGAGCTTTTTGGTTCAAGAGATGCCTGTACATGTATGTGTCTTTCTGTAGAATGCTGAATTTGTTATGTTGAGGTATAAAAGTAGTTCTGTAAATACTACGGATGTCACCTTAAATATTTTCACAAGACTAAATCATTGGTAGATATTGGGTTGATTTTTTAAAAATTGTAATTATTCTCTTTTTGGAGACCTTATACAAAATGAAAAATTCATGTAAGACATTACACACAACTCTTGAAAGTTCTTTTTTTTAATATATTTGTATTTTAATTGCTAACGTATTTTCTAGTCTTGTGCGTCTTTGTGCACTTATTTGATGATAGTTAAGTATAATCATTTTAGAAGGACAAATTTGTGGGAACGTCTTTACCCCATTTTAACATATGCAGTAAATACTATTTCTTACTTAAAAAAAACAACTCTTAAACCTGTTAAGAGTGGGCTACTTCCTTATTTTGATAAATAGCACCCATTTTAAGCTCATACCTGTGTTAGCTATAGCAGTTAAGGCAACTAGGATTTCTCTACAGCCAATTAATAATCAATGTTTCATTAAAATTCAGTCTTAAAATAGTGATTTCTTCTATCACCACTATCATTGTCATCCTTAAGATTAGTACTTAACTACATAGTACTAGAAAAATACTGGCAGGCTCTCCAGCTCACTGAATTATTTCTGTTTCAGGACCTTAGTACTTCCATTTTTCAGACCTTCACATGGTTCATTCGTTGTTCTCTCTCTGTTTCTCACTACATCTCTGTATCTGCTAAAATATCTTACCTGACACACCTCTCTGGTCACTCTTTTTCTAAGTAGGCTTGTGCCTATTATTACTGCTCCCTCTAAAATTCTTTCTTGCATTTTAACAATCATAGCACCTATCTCTACTTGAAAGTACGTATTTATTGTTTGTTATCCTGGCTACTCCAGTAGAATTTAAGCTTAACAAGGACTTTGTCTAGTTTACTGCTCTGTATTTAGAACCTCTAATAGTGCATAGGACAATGGTAGGCTCCCAGGCAGTCTTTGTTAAAGAAAGGGAAGGAAAATTAATATTGATAAATAACAATTAAAATTATTTACAGATGATATTATTTACCCCTCAAATTTAAAAATCACCTAAAAAGTTTTAATAGAAAATGTGAATGCGTATAAATGTGTCATTTTTACTACAGTGATAATCTGTTATAAGTTAAATGTAAATAAATCAGACTGTAATCTAAAGAAATTGGAAACAAATTCATTGACATTCATGTAAGCTTCAAATGCAATATTTTAAAGATAAAATCCTATTTATAAAAGGAAGCTAAATGGGGAAGCCAGGATGGCTCAGCTAGTGAAGCGCTGGCTTTGTAGCCCCAGGGACTAAGGATCAAATTACCCACCCCTACCCCTGTGGACCTGTATGCTGAACTGGGGTGTGCTTCCCACTTGGGAGGCCCCAGTTCTGTTCTCACCCCTTCGTTCTTGCCCCTGGCTCAAGGGGGCTTGCCTCCCATATGAGAGGCCCCCAGCCCAGTTCCCTCCCTGTGTGGACCCACCCACCTGTGTGGAATAAAATCATGTGGAAAACTGATGACGTATAATTCTGGAGACTGCTCTGGGTCCTCCCCCTTCTCTTTGTCTTTCTGTCTTTGTCAAAAACAAATCTTTTTAAAAAGGGGAGCTAAATGATAATAAGATATCAAATTTTGATATATCTACAAAAATTACAAAATGTTTTGTCTCAATAATAATTCAGATTTAGAAAATGCCATTTTATTCCTATCATACTAGAAAGGAGTTTTTGTTGTTTGTTTTTTTATTTTAGTGAGAGAATAGCCAATATCTGTGAGGGATTATTGAAGCAACTGCTAAGAAATAGTAATTAATACAGACTTTGTAGAAAACAGTTTATCAACACATATTAAGAGCCTTTAAAAATGGAAATGTTTCCTGAATCTGTCATATTCTTCCTATAAATTTGTATTTTCGTTCTAACCTAAAATTTAGAAAAATATAAAGATGTTCATTCTCATGCTTTTGGTAAGGAATTTGAATAATTAATATTCAGTAGAAATAATTGCTATTGACAATTTAGTATGGATTATTTCAGCATATATTATACTTTTTTGGAATTTTAATGTTTTAATAAAAATTACTTGAAATATCTAGTAAACTCTATCCTATGACATTATTTTTCTGCCTGCTCTCTTCTTTGTGGCTTCTTTTGGTCTTTTTAATGTATTTTCATAGGCTTTATTTATTTATTTATTTGTTTATTTATTTACTTATTGCTTGTTTCCTAGATTTCAGTCAGACTTCAGCAGTTTAATTTAATTTTTTTACCAAAATTTTTAATTTTAAAGTGTTCTTCAGAGTCTGTCTGACCTCTTTTCCCTTTGTTTCTAGCTACATAGTCACACTTAATATTTCTTTGTTGTTTTTGTCCTGGATTAATAACAATGCTAAGAATGTTATCACCATACCTTTAAGTATATTATACAATGAATTTTTAAAAATATTTTAAAACTTAGTTCATTTTTTAATTGCTTTTGTGATCAGAATGTTTTTATTTAACAAAAATTTGTTGTATTTTGAATACATCTCTTGACCAAACTGATTTTAATGCTTCTTAAAATAGGTTTTGTATTGGAGGAAATATTGTGAGAGGTGGTCACTCTTGGAAAGCATAAATGGGATAGAATAATTAATACCTCTGTGTTATGGATTGCTGGTATTATTTTCAAAAACACTTTAAATAAAAAATTTTAGACTTTTTATTTTTGGTCATGAATTTCAGAGTTTTATCTAGTAACTGGAAGTAATTTAAAATAGTTTCTAATTTGTTGATGAAAACATAAAGGGACTTTTTGTTGGGTCAGAGAAGTAACTTGAATCATATTACTAGTTATTCTCAGTTACTAGTTGCTTCTCAGTTTTTATTGTTGTTTGCAGTGTTCATTATACACTGAGAAATGAGGAAGGGTGTAATTATTATGATGGTTTTAAACTGGGAACAGAGTAGGTAATCCACTTGTTGGTTTTAGCATTCTACTGATGGTGTGACATTTGATCTTTTTCTACCATTTTACCCTCTAAGAATATAAGTTGTACTTCTTATTTTACCTGAAATTTGTGATGATAAACTTTTCTTTTGCTTCTTGGGCAAAAATTAATATAAATTTAGGGTACTATTCAAAAAATTTCCCAAAGACTAAGTGCCCCTTGACTTCTATTAATGAGAGTCCTGCATTGAGAGGAAGACTAGATTATTAGCAGCTGCTGCTACCATTTATTGAGCACTTACTGTGTGCCATATCTTATCTCATTTAATCTTCACTGCAGCTGTATGAGGTAGGTAGTGTGATTTCTGTCTTACAGGAAGGAAACTGAGGCTCCCCTCTCCCATAGGTAAGTGGCAGAATCAGGATTCAAACCCAGGTCTTTTTCTGACTCCAAAGCCTGGCTATTTCTACTGATGCTACATTCCTTACTCTAATATGTCTCTTGATCTGAAGTACTATATTTTTCTAAGATATTTACCTTTGTATTATTAACTTTAAGCATTTTAAAACATATAATTTTTTTGTTTTATGTTAATTGTGGGTATTGCTCTGCTAGAGTACATTTCTTATGAATTTTCTTTGTCCTCATAATTAACATTTCTATTCCATTCACATTCCTTGATTGTTTTAAATCTATGTTTAGGCACTGATATATTTCATGAAGCAGACTTTCAGAGTTTAAAAATAAATACCGCCAGGGATTGATTTTATAAGAAATTATGTATTTGCATTTGGGATGCATTTTTGAGGCAGTCATTTTGTATAGTTAGCTGATCAATGCTTACTTTATATAGATGTTTTGAAATTTTTATAAAACCCTGTAAAACAAAGTTTTCTGACCTTTTTCATGTACTCACACATTGAGAAAATGATATTTAATATTTCACTCTAGTTAATGGATCATCCTACTGCTCTTGGCTCCAGCACTTAGTCCAGGAAGTGATGCCCTCTCTAACCGCATACTGTCCCTCCCTTCCGACTTAGCCTCTCAATGCTGAGAGGGCTGATATTGTGGCACACTTATGAATCACTTGTAGATGTACTTTTAGATTTATAACCTTTGTGAGAAAGCAGACTTTGTATTCACTAAACATATATTTCTGGTGAAAGTAAAATTTTAAGTGGTCCAATCTAAAATGTTCACATTATGAATGCATTTGTGTTTGCCAACAGCACATATTTTGAAGCCTTTGGAAACCAGCTGTACTCTTTTTCTTTCACTTATAGCTTATAATGATAGCTGAAAATCATGATTCTTAAGCATTTTATATGAACCTTGTTACCCTCTGTCATCAACTAAAAGCTTCATTATATATTTTCTTTGATCTTGTTCTTGCAACTTGGGAATTAACCTTTATTTAATGTGCTTAAAATATTTCCAGTTCAGTGCTATCAGTCAAGACAGTTGTAGCTATCAAAAGGATTTGATTGGGCATAAAATGCATATGTCTTTCAGTTTTTATTAGATTACATACCCTCTAGATTTGAGAAGGAATATTTATAAGGTTTGATCTTTTATTAGAAAATTTGTTTATTTAAATACAAATATTTTAGAGTAGTGTGTAACTCACCTCTACCGTAGAAGAGTCTATTATATATCATTAATTTAAAACTACAGTAGTATAAAACTTAAGAATTTTAGAATAGAATAACTCAGAATTTTGAAGTGAAAATAACATGAAATATGTATTGTAAACCTCTATTGTTTAAATATTTCTTCTCCTGGTTTCCTAATGTGGTCAGTGTCAACACAGTTCTTCACTGGAAACCAGAGTGACCTCTGGTGGTTCCATCTGGTGATTCTATACCCACCTCCTTTTCCCTGTACCTCAGCCATATCAGTAGAGCATCATATACTGTTGTTGTTTCTACCACCAGAGTGCTAGTCCCACTTCTGCTGTTCCTAGTTGAGCATGTTACCATTTCCATCCATTTATGCTATTGGAATTATCTTCCCAAAGAACAGTTTAGTCATGTCACTTCCTTGCTTAATATTATTTTTTCTCTTTTATTGCTATAGTTGATAGCCATTTTTGTATGACATTTAAGAAGACCCTTTACATTTGGCCCTAGCATATTCTTTTATTTCCTATTCTTTTATTCCTCAAGAGTGCATAGGTCTGATCCTTTCTCCTTTCCTTAATTACCCTATTATCTTGAAGCTAATGTTTCTTATTTTGTTTGTATTCTAATCATGCCACCAACTTTTATCAGACTTTTCCTTATTGTGTATTCTCAGCTTCATCTATATTGACATGAGATGTTTGTTACCATTCAACAAAGTATTCCTGTTACTTACCCTTGTTTAGAATTATTTTCTTCTGGTAATCTTTTATACTTCCTTTAGATCATTTACCACATCGTACCTTAGAATATACTTAGTTATATAATTCATTCTTTTCTTTCACTAGATTATAATCCACTTCATGATATGGCCCATATATTATTTAATTAAGATATTTTGATGGTTGCTTAATAGAAGACAGGGAATATACAAGAATGTACTTACCTGTGCATATTTTATTTACTCTGTTTCAGGATCTATTTTGTGTATAGCACTGCCACATATATTGGTAGTCTATGAGGAAATAAAAAATGAATATAACATGTTCCATGAATATAATATGCCTTGAAAAAATTTATATTCTACTAGGGGAAAAAAGACATTGATGCCATAACTAAAAGCAGTGCCATGAAATTCACATCACTCACTAATAGTTACACCATTTCTATATATTTTTGTAAATATTTTGACTTGACCTTTGGTATTGTATCTTCTCCACTTAGTATATGATTATGTATATATTTTTTAGATTTTTTATCTAACCATATGATACACATCAGTTAATTTGTAGAGAAAAGTCAAGAACTATTCCTACAAAATATAAAACTTCTATTTAGGTAACTATTTTCAATTTTATTAAACTGAAGTTGGAATTTAACTTAATATATTATCTAAAAATTAAGTAATTTCACTTATAAATTTAGAGATTGACTTTTTCAGATACTGTCTTCATGATTTTGTTTGCCTAGTAAATAATGATTCTGCTATCGTTTCATTTAGAGTAACTTGGGAAAAAATCCTTTGTAGATTAAAAATTTATTTACACAGTTTGATTTTATCCAGTAGTGATAGTCTCTTAAAGAACATGGAATTTATTATGTAATGTATGTTTTTCTGAAGAATGAAAATGTGGGTTTGCCTCTCACGTATTATGATATATGTATTGTACAGGTTTGTAACATGTAAATGCAGTGTTTTGTGCACTTTCTATATGCTCTAATATGATTAATTTGTTTCTAGATGCTGGCATCATCATCTACATCAGGTCAGCTGTCTCAGTTTGGGGCAAGTTTATACGGGCAACAAAGTAAGAATTTTGTATTTATTCTGGAATTCTTATATTTAAAGAAAAATATATTACAACTACCAAATAAAGAACAACCAAGTCCTACCCTTTTGTGTTTGTTCTAGGGCTTAAAAGGGAAGATACTTAATTTTCAGTTTTTCTTATTTCACTTACATAGCAAAAGCGCAGTCAATATTTCAGACCTTTTTAGTTCAAAATTTGTTATTTTTGGATAAAGGATAGATTAAAATTTATCTCTACATCTTTTGTACATGTATGTTCCTTTGCAGTATTTTGGAAGAACAGTTTGCTAAACAAGTTAAAAATGATGTCTAAGGTAAAGGGTTTTTTGTTTTGTTTTTGTCAGTTGGTTAGGTTGTTTGGTTTGTGGTTTTTGTCCTTTATTATAATGTAAGTCCATTTCTTAGCAGTTTGTCAGATGTTCTCTTTGTTTAGCAAATATTTCTTCTTTTGATTTATCAATCTGGGTATAGAATCTTATGTTTTTGACTCACAGTTTAATGCTTTCTACATGTACAGGATTTTATTTCTTTTTAAGTATTGTAATAGTTTTATAGCGCTTAGCACTGTGCCTGGCACATAGTAATCGCTCAATAAATGTTAGCTGTTATATAAAATTTTTATAAAACTAAATTTTAAAATCTTCCTATTTTCAAATTAATTTTCAAACTGTTATATATTAATTATAGTTTATCATCTCTTTTAATGTCACAGACTCTTACTGATCTCATCTTTGTTAATGGGAGGGGACTATTAAAAGGGATATAAATTCCCAGCATGGATTACAGAATAATAAGGTAACTAGAGAAGTCAATTTGATGGCCAAGTATCTTAAGTAGATTCAAATAAAAATCAGTTATTTGATTTGGAACTCTCTCCCAGTATAGTAAAAGGCAATGTTTTATTAGGTATCAGACTAGTTATCATACCACTTTACCCTTCAAACTTATTTTGAAGTTTAGTAGGGGGAAGAAAGTTTTTTTGTTAGACAAATATAGTTTCCATCTACTTTTTTCTCTGTCTTTTGTGGCCTTTTTATTTTGCTATAGAACATAATTTTCCTATTACAAAATTAGTAAATAAAAATAGGAATTGCTTATATTAATTTCCTCTAGTTCAGTGAAGAATGTATTTATTACATTAATTAAAAGAAAAGTGTTGCTTATTTATCCACAAATCTTTATCCTACATTTTAGGGAAATACTAGGTAGCAATTTGTTTCATTTAGCCTGTATTTTAGGATGAAATCTACTTTTACCTTTTCTGATAACCCTTATGGAAATAATCTAGTTATTTTAAAGCTACTCTTTATTTCTATGTAGAATAACTGCAAGGAACTGGCTTTGTTTCCTTTTTAAAGCCCACAATTTATCACAGCTGAAAGTAGATATAAAATGGAGAAAAATTACATTTGAGAAACTAAGGTTATTTTATGGAGGAAAGTGGCAATTATTTTACAATATAATCACTTATATAGATTTTAAAGATCTGATCTATTTTTTTTTAACCTATAAATGTGAAATTATAATTGGGCTAAGATGTGCAATGGGTTATGTTGTTAAATATAATTATTTCATTATAGGAATAATGAAATAATTGACAGATGACAAATGATAGACATTTATTGACTTCTTAATTTGTATAAATGATTGTGCTAATTGTTACAGACATGCAAAGATTAATAAGTAAGCAAAGTTATTTTCATTAGAAAATATATTTTAAGGTAAGGCATTTAAGTCATATGTGACAATTCCCGTTATTACTGTAGTAGGAGTGAACCAGCATTTTCAATGCATGGCTCACTTTTAATTGATATTGTGGATATTAGCCTACAGAAGAACTGAACCTTAAAGCACTGAAACTAAAATGTTTCAAGTCAGGTTATAATTGTTCCTTTCCAGTGTACAGATTTAGAAACTCCCAAGTAGTGAAAAAAGAGAGTCTGGATTCGTAGTCTCAATCTCTTAGGATAGTTGCAAGAGGGCCAAGTAAATCATTTTGCTGGTAAGTAGCATATACTTTGTCAGAGAAGAGAAACACCACCTACTTTGTGGGACTTGCAGGCCAGGGTTTTAATATTTAAGTAAATCAGAGTTACAAAAATTGAGGGGCTGACCTTAATAAAGGATGAGGAGATGAAGATAGAAGGAATATAGGTGTGAATAGATTAGTGATGTTATTCTTATGGCAGTTAATTGTAATTATGTATTGGTCTTCATATAACTAGAAGTTCTTTGCCTCCCAAGTATATTAGTTTCACAATTAACTTTTTATTCAGTTTGAAAAAGTTCAGTAGGAATTTGTTCCATTAAAATGGAGGTCTACCGAGGATCGAATCCCGGCTCCGGCCCAGGCAGGACCCACATGCTGAACTGGGGAGTTCCCACAGTTCGGTTCTCTAACTGTCTCTGTCTCTGTCTCTCTCTCTATCTGTCAAAAGTAAAATAGAAATAAATATGCACTGAAGACAAAAAGATAATTTCTCTCTCTATAAATGTGAAAAGATAAAAAAAAATAAAAAAATAAAATGGAGGTCTGCTGCTTTTGTGTTCTTAATGATTAGAGAGATTAGAGGTAGAGAAGGAGGGGTGCTCTCTGCAAAACTGAACCTCACTGAAATTAAACAAGGGAGGGAATTTCTCTTGGAATGGATACAGAACTGTTTAAGCCCGCCTATATTTTTCCAGATTTATGGCGTAATACATAAGAGTACCTAGAAAATGTTGATTCTCTGGTTCTTATATGATCACAGTATGATTGTATTCAAATACGTAAGTAACTTTTTATCTAGTAGTTCATGTGAATATAGTGCACTACATGACAACTACAGAAGTCAGTCAGTAGGATCTTGTGTTCAAGTTGCATGATGTTCTCTGCTTGGACTGTGTACACAAGATTTTAGGTATATAGTACTTTATAGGTTTAAAAATTCCTGTGCTCCCAGAAGCTGTCTACTATATTGGAAAGAACAGGGAACCAGGAATTAATTTCTCCTGGATGTTCAGTGCATTGAAATTAAGTGGCAGTATAGTTAGAGTGACTTTTCCTTACTAATAGGATTTAGAGCTGTGGAGGGTTGGAGAAAAAGGAAACTATTAGTATTAATACTGTTTACTGAGTGCTTCCTATATGCCTGTCATCTTATATGGGCACATTGGTTAACTAGCTATCTGGATGAATTCATTATACACATTTGTATCTAAATTCTCAAGAGGACCCAGCTCTGTAGCTGGGAAAGGAAATAAACTTATTTTTTGGGGACCTGAACTTCTGGCTTGAGAGCATTGGCATAATCTCATGCTTTCAACATCCTTTTGGCCTCTTGTTTTAAGAACACCTATGTGAAGACTACTTACTGTGTGGAAAATCAGAACACAGGTGGGGTGGTTCAGAAATTATGCTTTTGACAGAGTAGGTAGGCAACTGACACATTTTGGTAGTTTTAGGAAATTGAGGACCATTTCAGGTACTTATTTCAATGAGGGAAGGTAAGATGTTTACATAAAAGTTATTAATAACAGCTTGCAATGCTAATGTAGATTAAAAGGTGTCATGTTGAATGGTATGGACAGACTTGGGTTAGGGGAGAAAAGCACAAGTAAACTGCAATGGTACAGGAAAGCTTCAGAAAGGAGGTAGGAATTGAGTTTAATGAGATGTGTACTGAGTGCCTACCATATATACTGAATCAGGCTTGATACTGCAGATGTGTGGTAGAAGAGGTCATTCTCTTTTGTGCCATCTTCATCCAGTATACATATTGCTGTGGTATTCAGCATTTATTTATTGGGTCTTCGTTGCCTTTATATATATGGCAGGCACTCAGGAAATGTTGAATGGATGCTGAGCAAGATATGGACCCCATACATACTATAGCAGGATAAGTACACAAGTTATTTTACTACTAAGTAAAGGAAGAAGTATAGAGTTTAATTGATATATTTCAAGAGTAGTTACATATCTTGGAGAATTATCAGGAAAGGATATACAGTTGAGGTCATGTTTGACATTGGCTTTGAAGAAACTTTGTGTAAGGTTATTTTAGTAGTGTGAACAACATCCACAGCATGTGGAAAATTTGGGAGTGTTTTAGTTTGTTAAGGCAAGGGAATCCTATTAGGATGTTACAGCTAAGAAATAGAATCTTCACAGTTCTGTGAAACGTATCTCAAGATCTTTGCTACTTTTCAGGTTCAAGAACACAACTATAGCAAATAGTTTTTCCTCTAGAAAACAGCTATTTTTCTGGAGAAAACCATTACTCCATTAGGCAGTCACATGTTATCTTCACCTTTAGGACTGCCTGTTAACTTTCCTTCCATATGCATTTTTAACCTTCCTGCCCTTCCCCCCCTCCCTGAACTACCCTCCCCCACCCCCTGTCCCCAAGCTAATAGTTATTGAGTACTTATGGTCTGTTTTAAGTACTTTATATGAATTATTCCATTTAATATTTACAACAACCTGAGGATTGTTCAAGTATGTACAGATAGTAAAGAGTAGAGCCTAGATTATATTACTTTGTAAGTGTAACTGTGAACATGAGTTGAGAAGAGCAGTTATTTTGAAATGTAGATGCTACATATTACTTACAGAATGTCATGACCCTGGGGAGCCATTTGCACATAGTAGAAACTGCAAACTAAAAATCTTCAGATTACAAAAGTCAGTTAAGATGGGTCCTCAACACCTGGCCACGAACTGATACTGATCTGTGACCTGTTAGGAATGGGGCTTCACAGCTGGAGGTGAGCAGTGGTGAAGTGAGCAAAGCTTCATCTGTATTTATAGCTACTCCCCAACATTCTCATTAACACCTGAGTTTGCCTCCTTTCAAATCAGTGGTGGCATTAGATTCTATAGGAGTGTGATCCCTATTGTGAACTGCTTATAGGAGGGATCTAGGCTATGGGCTTCTTATGAGAATCTAATGCCTGATGATCTGAGGGAGCTGAGGCAGTGATGCTAGCACTGGGGGTTAACAATACAGATGAACATTAGCGAGAGATTTGACTGCACAGAGACCAGAATAAATCAGTTGCTTGCAGACTCAGCAAAATTCTATCAATGAGTGGTAAGTGGCAGGCTGCATCTGACAACTTGACTCATCCAAAAACCATCCCCGCCACCCTGGTCCATGGAAAAATTGTTTTTCATAAAACCAGTCCCTGGTGCCCAAGAGGTTGGGGACCACTGTACTAAGGCATTATGATAGTATTTATTCATTTACTATGGTAATTACTGAGTACCTGCCATGAGTGAAGTATTATTCCAAGATCTGAGAGTATGGCAAATGAAGTTTCTGCTTTCATGGAGCTTATATTTAAATGGAGAAAGACAGAATAAGCAAGCATGTTGAGAACTAAGTAAATAATATAATTCTTATAATAAGTACTATAAAAATTAGGTCAGATTAATAGATGAGTGGTTGGACTTATTATTTTGCATGGATCAGGCAAAGAGGCATCTCTGAGGAGGTAATATTTGATTGAAAACCTGTATGTTGAGAAAGGGTAGTCCTGGGAAAGAACTGGGGAGAGCTTCCCAGGTACAGACAACAATACTTATAAATGCAAAAGTTCTTATGAGAATGTTAAAATGAACTTGTGTTAGAAGAGTGAATGGGCTAGTGAACAAAGAAAGTAGAAGGTTAATGAAGTAGCAGGTGTCAAATCATGGACCTTGTAAAAATTTGGTAAAGAATTTGGATTTATTCTAAGTTTAATGGGAAGAATTTTTTATAATATATTTTTATTTATTTATTTTTATTTTTGACAGAGAGGGAGAGAGAGATACAGAGACAGAGAGAGAACTGAACTGGGCGAGCTCCCAGTTCAGCACATGGGTCCGCACGGGCCGGGGCCAGGACTCGATCCTCGGTCCCTGGCGCTGCAAAGTGAGCGCTTAACCCACTGAGCCATCCCAGCTTCCCCAATTTTTATAATATATTTTTATTTATTTATTTATATTGTAGAATTTTTAAGATACAGTTTCATTTTTAAAAGATCACTTTGTTACTGGTATGTAGAAAGTGGACTGGGTGGAGGAAGGATGATTGATGAAAGAGATAAAGTTATTCCTCAGGTAGTTGGGCAAGAAAAATAGGATGACTTGAAGAATGGTGGAGGTGTTGAGAAGAGGTCACATTTGGGATATTTTGGAGATAATGCTAATATGATTTGATGATGTGGGATGTGAAAGAGGGATCAAGAATGATTTCTAAGATTTGAGACCTGTATTACTTTGTGAATGGGTTCCATTCATCCATAATGGAAACTTAGGTTGAAGAAGAGTACAAAGTATATACATAGGAGTTTTACACAGTTGTTTCACAGGTAGAGTGCCTGCTGCTATAAAGATTCAAATATCTGGGGTGCTTAGTTGGTTCTAACATAGCAACTTCTCCTAGTTGAGGATGTTGAAGCCAATTAATTCTATGCATGCTTCATACATCCTTAGTATGCAGAAGCAAGCCTACTCTTTCAGGTATATCACTTGTCCTCATTTTCATACAGTTTGCTCTTTTCTCAAACTGACCTGTTAATGTTTTTATCCACCTGACTTTTTCATCTCCATCACCAAATACCTGATTAGGTCTCTTTCATTATTTAATTCATACACAGTCTGCTCTAGGAAACATTTTTTGATTCCAAAATCCATTCTGCTTTCACTGAGTTAGTAGTCCTTCCTATATATACCCAAGCACACCATACATACACTGCATGTAGACACCTCAATCATAGCCTTTTTTATTTTTTAATAGTCTTTCATGTCTCTGTAGAACAAGAGAAGGAAAAGTATTCTAGGTGGAGAGAAGGATATGATAAACCTTCAGGGAAGGGGAGGGCATAAAGAAGGAAGATTGTAAGCCAAATACATGGTATGTAAGAAGAGTTATGTTTTGGAATGAGTAAAATATTAACTAAGATTAGAAGAGTTACATGCCAGTTATATCTCACTAAAGCTGCAGGAAAACATCAGATAAAGATTCAGAGAATCTTTTGGGACCTGACAGAATTTTAAAAACTAAACTGTGATTGGACTTAATACTATAAAACAGTGGTTCTCAGCCCCCTAGAGTTTTTAAAATCCCACTTCCTATGAATTACCCAGACCCAGACAAGGTCACAATTTGTGGGCGTGGAACCCAGACATTAAAGTTACACGGGTGATGCAAAAGTTAGCAACTACTATAAGAAGTGGAAAATAGTGATTAATTAAAAAGGGGGATTGAAATAGAAGTCAAAAAAATTAGATCATTATTTTTATTCTTCATTATTTGTGATCTTGGGCAAGTCACAAAGTGCTTGATGTTAGTTCTTCATATGTAGTTTAGTTGGATGATTGTCATCTATAACTTAGTTTAATGATTATCTTTGGAGACTTTTTCTATCTCTAAAATCTTTTGATTCTACTGAGGGAAATTGCATAATGAAATAATGTTACAGGGAAAATTAACCAGCTATGAGCAGGACAGGTTGAAGGTGAGAAGATGGTTGTCCTTTGTTAGCGTAGGCCAGGGCATTGAGTTCCTAGAGGAAGCTAGTGGCTTTGAGAATGCAACTGGGGACACTGTAAGCCCTGTTGCATCAGTTAGGGATTTTTTTTCCCTCACCCTTCATTTAAGTATGAGTATTCAAGGATTTCATTTCTGTGATTGAATTTTTTTTTTATAACTTGTAATCTTCAGCAAAAGCCTAAATAAAGAATGACATATCTTGCCATAAATATTTAAGAGATGTGGGGTCAGTCAGCTAGTGCAATTAAAATAATTCATGGAAACATTTCTGAGATCATATTCTTTTGGATTTCTGAAAAATGATTAATAAAGAATTCAGTTCATTTTTTTGTTTAACACCCTGCCAAATAGGAGATTCCAACTTAGAGTATATTCATTGTATTATTGTATTATTCTTTATTGTCAGTTAGTCAAAATGAAAGAAAAGGTAGATTCAGAACAGTTTGAGAGCCTTTTTAACTGCTTTTTAACTTTTCTTTATATTCATTCTTCTATTCTGTAAAAAGGGAATAAATATAGGGTTGTTATAAGGAGGAAAGGAGATGAAATAGCATAGTGCTTCACACATGATTTAAGTGCTTGACACACAGGTGCTTGATAGGTTTTAATTCTTCTGCCTTCTCAGTATATAAGTTCATGCATGAATATTTATCTTTACCTGTTGAACTTATTTTATGCCAAAAAAAAAAGTTGTATAAGCTGTTTTTTTGGTTTTTTTCTTTCAGCTTACATGTCTTCTTGGTATAATATTTTACAGATGAATTTCTGTGATTGTTTCTAATTCTACTAGTAAAAGAGTTGGTTTTTCCTCCCCTGACCCTACCCAGTTGTAATAGTTTGACTTAGCTAACTCAAATTTAATGACTTAGTGTGTTTTGTTTATATAAGGTAAATCTTTGTATGTTCCTATTCAGTAATACTAATTTCTTATGTTTTAAAGAAATTTGATTTTTACATTGAATTTAAGATAATTCAGTTATTAAATATTAAAGGGTTCCTTTCTGCCCTATTGATTTTTTTATACATACCTAGTTCAAAATGCAACTCAGACCTTTTGAATTTATTAGCTGTTTTTTATGAAATCAAGAATGTTGAAGGAAAAATAAAATGTTAATCTTTTAATTTCTTTATTACATAAACTTCTTCCACTCTCAGCACTATAAATTAACTCATACTTGTCAATCCCTAATTGACTAAATAAATAACCTTACCCATATTTGTTGCCCTCTCCAAAAGTTCTTTTGCAAGTGTTCAGATAATCCCCACTCTAAAATACTTCTAGCTCTCTCTCTCTCTCTCTCTCTCTCTCTCTCTCTCTCTCTGTCAAAAATAAATAAATAAATAAATAAATAAAATACTTCTAAAGTTTTAAGTTTTCATTAAGACAGCATAGAATAATACATATATGAGGGATGGAAGTAAACAAATTTTAGCGAATCTTTTGTAGGGTTTATTAATCATTAGAAAGTATCTAAGGGTAGTAGATTTTTAGAAAGTGTTTATAGTGATGAAGGTATAAAGAGAGTGAAAGTGAGAGGAAAAATGAAAAAAAAAAAGAACTTGACAGGGAAGAGAGGGAGAAGGAAAAATGCAAGCAAGGGTTGGAGACTTAGAAAAAGTTTGAAGAGAATTAAACATATTCAAAAAAGGAAAAATGCAAGAGAAAGGGCAGAATAAATGAAGAGGTGTTAAGATTTAGTAGGCATTCACAAGGGTGCTAGTTTATTGTTATATTTGGCTCCAATAGGGGTGCCATTAAGAACACTAGGAGTTAAGAGATCTAAATTCTAGTCTTGGTTCTTTGTGTCACCTTGGAGAAGTCTGTTAAAAGTTGTATAATATTTCTTAGTGGTTAGTAACTGAGAAACATTCCTGTGGGAAATTTGCGGCTATAGCTGACTTTAGGACAGCATATTTGGGGAGATGATGCAAGCTCCCTGAGGGTAGGAGCCTTTTTCTGTCTTGTTCACTTCTGTATCCCCAGCATATAACACCATGCTTAGCACACAGTAGACAATAAATGTTTGTTAAGTGATGTGAAAAGTATCATGTTGGTGGTTCATTATGGGGTCCTCTACTGGACCTAGGAGAAAACTATGTGATTGAAAGAAAGAAAAGACTGATTTCTTCTGAAGAAATCTAATATAGACTAATTTTTTATCTCTTTTTCCTTCTTATTTTGTCCCAGATTCAGAAAAAGTAGCTGCAGCTAGTGGTATACTCCTGGTCACAAAATTTGCAGTGACCAGACATATATATATATAGTGACTAAACCAACATATAATCTAGGCCAGTTTTCTTCATGTGACTTTAATGCACAACCAAACTCAGGTCTTCATGGGCCATGAATGAGAAGAGTACACATAAAATACAGTAGCCATTTTTGGCTTCATTCAGTTGAGAAGCAAAGTTAGGCTAAAAGCTGAGCACTGATTGGCAGATTGCAGTGAAATCTTTGTGATCCATTAGTATCCCTAGATTAGAAGATGGTTCATTGTTTTGCCAAAAGATAAGATTTGCAAAGATATTTCAAGGGAACATTCAGAGCGCACACGCACACACATGCACGCACACACACACCAACTTTTTTGGAGGTCATAGTTTTCAAAATATTCAGGTCAGTGCAATTCTTGGACCCAAAATTAAACCTAAAATGTGGTCAAGGAGGAGTTACTTTAAATCCCTAGCACTAAAGTCATCTACTTATTCATTAGCTCTCACTCCATCTTACCACTTTTATTTAACCTTCAGTTCAGAATAAACTTGGCTGACTGATGTGCCATTCCACAGCATGCAGAAATAGAAACCACTAAAAAGTGTGGGTCAGGAAAATTGAGGCAAAGAAGCACTCATTCATGGACAAATATGATGACAACATAAGTGATAGCTGAACATTCTTACTTCTAGGGGGGAAAATATAACAATTACCCCATTAGATATCCATGATAATTCTGTGTCATTAAGAAAATAATTTATATTTCATATTAATAAAAGGAAATTCAGCATACATTTTTGAAATGTTTATACCAATTGGTTAATTTTTTAATGTTTTTTATCTGAATGGTAAACCCTTCAGTAGTCTTTAAAAATGCGCCTATTGGAACACATCATTCCTTCATCTGGCCCCAGGCATACTAGATAAATAGAAGGTCATTGTACTTTGAAATTTTTAAAACTGTTTTAAATTTTTGTCACTTATAGCTATATCAGGTTGAGATTTTTATCATTTACTGACATTTTATTTTGGGTTGTAAAAATTGTAATGTTGAGGGGATGCCAGGATGGCTCAGCGGATTGAGCACTTATCTTGTACAGCCCATGGGCCATGCAGACCCATATGCTGAGCTAGGGTGTCGCCCCAGTTCATTTCTCACCAGGGCGAGCTTCCCATGTGGAAGGTCCCCAATTGGTCTCCTGCCCCTGGCATGCTTCCCATGTAGGAGGCCACCAGCTCATGGGGGCGTGCCTCCTATGCAGGAGGCCCCCATTTCAGTTGCTGCCCTGTGTGATCCCATACCCACCTGTGGAATGAAACTATATCAAAAACTACTATACAACTATGGAGATTGCTCTAGTCTCTCCCCCTTCTCTCTGTTTCTCTGTCTCTCTGTCAAAAACAACAATAATAAATCTTTAAAAAATTATAATGTTGAGAAGTATGTATGTGTAGGTAGTGGTAAAGAGATTTTTTCTTAAATGCATTTCATAAGGATCATATAAAAATTAAAGTTTACTTAAAGTTCAGCAAAGCAGGGTTAAATGTCTGTGTACTACTGTTATGATTTAAAGCAAAAACACAAGATTGCAAATTTCTTAAATACATTTGTACAAATGTTTCATAAGTCATCTAATTTGTAACAAGCATTGACAGTTTACTGTAAAATAGAGGTATGAAAAGGTAGAAATATAAAAGCAATATCCATTCATAATACTAAATTTCAGACTGTAACATTTTTGTTAATAAAAGTGAATTTGGAGTGAATTGGAATATATCCATTCAAAATTTGCATATTATATTACATGTTAGGTCATTTAAAAATGTTTTAAATTGCCTACTCCAGAAGATGGATAACAATTTCATTCCTGATGGCAATGAATTTCCTTCTTCTGAATTTTTTTAATAGGTGCACTAGGCCTTCCAATGAGGGGGATGAGCAACAATACCCCTCAGTTAAATCGCAGCTTATCACAAGGCACTCAGTTACCGAGCCACGTCACGCCAACAACAGGGGTACCAACAATGTCACTTCACACGCCTCCATCTCCAAGCAGGTATTTATTGATGGACCAGAATATTTCTCAAAATGTGTCTTTGTAGAGTAAGAAAGCTTCTTAGTTTTTTAATAAGGTAACTAATGGTTCAGTGCCATTCACCGAAGAAAAGAAAGTATTCCCCATGCTCCTTTTATTTCATTGCAAATTGATAAGTCTAGTGTAAGATGCTTTTATCCTGCAACTAGCATACTGGTTGTAAACTGGGTGGATATCAAGAGTTACCGTAATCACTACCTGGGGAGCTTTTTTAAAAGCCAACTTTCTTTCTCAATAGAGGATGTGCAGTTTAAAATCACTCCCCAGATAAATCTGACCATTGCTCCCTCATCACACATCCATTGCAAAACATATTACATAGATGATGCATATTAGTATGAAGAAGATAAAAATGACATGCATTTGAAAGTCTAATATATGTGTGAAGTACATTTGTATTATTTATGTCATAGCCACACTAATAGATCTCTCATCTTAGATGTCACCATATATTATTTCCACTGTAATGTGCCCTTATTGGTTTATTTACTTTGGCTTTTCTCTTCAAAAAAACTAGAATGACTGGACAAAATAATTCAATTACTAAAAATTATCAATGCAATTTGAAAATATATTTGTGGTTCTAGAATTAGACCAAATGATTATTTACAGAGAATTTTAATGAGTAATTGTAGAGAGCTTATTTAGTGTAATGGACTTCTTTTTCAGGGGTATTTTGCCTATGAATCCTAGGAATATGATGAACCACTCCCAGGTTGGTCAGGGCATTGGAATTCCTAGCAGGACAAATAGCATGAGCAGTTCAGGGTTAGGTAGCCCCAACAGAAGCTCGCCAAGCATAATATGTATGCCAAAGCAGCAGCCTTCTCGACAGCCTTTTACTGTGAACAGGTAAGATGTTTATTGATACTGTGTATACTTGTCTTTCTGGATATTTTCTGATTTGCCTCCTCATATTCAACGTTCTGTTCTTAAGTCGTGGCTTCTGTTTCATAAGTGTATTTCATCATATATTTATGACAGAGATTCTTTCTGTTACACATTACAACTTTAACTTTTCCAAATGAAAGACACGTTCTTTTGAAAAACAGTTTGATTTCAGAGAACACATTAAAACTTTTTGTTGTTGCTGTTCTTAGGTTACCACAAGGCAAATTTTTGTTGATAGGTCCTTCCTATATTCAGTGAGGCTGGTCACCTGTGTGGTAAGAGGTCCAGACTTATAAATAGGACCAGAGACGTGTTTGACTGTTACTACTGCTTTGCTCCACTTTGCTTTGGTTTAGTACCTTTTCAAACAAAATTCAGTTTTGTGCTTTGGAGACTGACCAAAGACTTTTTAAGACTACTTCTGCAGAATTGGAAAATTATATTATGTCCTGGGATTAAAAAAAAACACAAGAAGCTGTTATAATTTTTTATTTCTTTTCCCACTATCCTTTGCATAGAGTATTATGCAACTAATAATGATATAAAGACCAGTTATCCATATGGTAGAATGTTTAGCTGTTTACATCATTTATATGAGTTATATCTACATTATATGGCTTTCTTTCTTGCAAAAATAGTACTTAAGTTTGCCAGTTCTTTTAAATGGGTAACTCTAGGGAGAAAAAGGAACTTGATCTTCTTGCTCTCATCATACACATTTATTTTACTTTCTTTTATCTAGTTCTTGTAAAATCTGAATTAAAATAGTTTATTAGCACATTTCCTATTTAATCTTCATCCCATAAGCTGTAGTTCTTACTCTTGTCTAGACTTAAGAGTATTTATTTTATAATTTTACCACTTTAATTTTTTTTAAGGTTTTCTCTGTAAAAGGTTATTAAAATTCTCATCTCCTTGATAACTCCCTAATGATAATAATACTTCTTGAGCTTTATCACATCTTTCTACATTCTTGTAGTATGGTTCATGGAATGTATATTTAAATTTTTGCCTTTCCATTTTTTTCACATTTTACTGTTTTAAAAAAATACTTTGCTTATAAATTGTCAATGAGACCTGGGCTCCAGTACCCTGCTTATTACTATCAATAAGTTGTATTTATTATAAAATGATTTCATTTTTTAGTACTTATTCAGTTATTCAGGGCATTTATATCATCAGCAATTCTAACATGCTATTAAACATTTTTATTGGCTTTCCTACTTTTATTTAGAGTATTGTTTCACCAGCTGCATTTTTTATGAAAATATTGTTTGGTCATCGTTTTACAGATTTGGTGGGGGGGAACAAACCAAAAAAGCTCATTATTATCTTCAAACAGTTTAATCCTCCTCATAACACTGATACACTGTCTTTTATCAGATAATTTGATGTTGAAAATGCATACTTACAATGTAGAATTTGCATTGATTCTTCTTGAAATTCTAATTACTTCTGGCCTTGCTTTAAGTGAGTCTTAATTCTTGTTTTTGTTTTTCCATGTTTAGGCTTTTACCAAAAAAAAAGACTATTCGTATATATTTACCACATCCCAACTGTACAGTGATTTAGAATTGAGGGCACTATGGAAAAAAGCTTTTTAAGTAGCTGAAAGATAAACTATGATTTAGATAAGAATGACGTGTTTTGGAACACTGAATTCAGTTAAAGAAAAGCACCATTTAATTCAGGTCAACTAAATATTTCTTGAGTGCCTGTTGTATCCTTCTGAACATTAAGGACAGAGGATGCAAAGATGAATATGCTATTGACTGCCCATGAGGAGTTTATATTTTAGTTGGGAAAGATAGTCTGTATGAAAAAAGATCTTTTATGGAAAGTAACAGGAGCATGCATTTCCAATAACAGAAGGAAATAAAAAAAATATTCAGGAACAGTAGCGTTACACTTAAACAGCATAGTTTTGAGATTAGTTCTGCCAATATACCCAGAAGTTGGCTTTCTAAGTATACAAAATTTTACCCTTAATATCTGTTTTCCTCAAGATTAAATATAAATTCTTTGTTTTTTGTTTTTTAATAATCTGTACAAGACGTTTTGGTTCTTTATTGTTCATGGAAGGACTTAGGGAAGTTTTTAAATAAAATTAAAGATTAAACTCAGAAAAATAAAATTAGTATTTGTTTTAAAACATGTTGTTTTATATGAGGAGATCAAAAGTATATACTTTTGTTTTTCTTCATCTGAAAGTCAAGTGTTCTTACTGTATATCTAAAATTATTTTCTATGTACCCAGTATGTCTGGATTTGGAATGAACAGGAATCAGGCATTTGGAATGAATAACTCCTTATCAAGTAACATTTTTAATGGAACAGGTAAGCTTATTCTGGAGCCTAGTACCCTATAAAAAATATGGTAGGGGAAGCCGGGATGGCTCAGTGGGTTGAGCGCCCACTTTGCAGCGCTGGGGACTGAGGATCGAATCCCGGCCCCGGACCGTGCGGAACCATGTGCTGAACTGGGAGCTCCCCCGGTTCAGTTCTCTCTCTCTCTCTCTCCTCTCTCTCTCTCTCTCTCTCTCTCTCTCTCTCTCTCTCTCTCTCTTTCTCTCTCTGTCAAAAATAAATAAATAAAAATATAAAAAAAGAAAAATATGGTAGATCTGTGAAATATAAAGCAATTCAACATACTGGTCTTAAAATATTACAGGGTTTTTTGGTATGTAATGCTAGAATTTAATCTAGTGAGAGTTTTTCAGGAATAAGAATTAAATCAGTGAACACTTGAAAGATATCTAAATATATTTTTTTCAATTGGCATGGTGATAGCATGATGTTATAGTATTAGTATTAGTATTATTCCCTAGTACCTAGAGTAGCCAACACATTAACTTAGTCTTTAATTATGCCTCTGAATCTTATTGCTTCAAGAACTTTTCCTGTCCTCAGTCCTGTCATTTCAGTCACTAGGTTGGGTGGTATGGTATTCTGGTTATAGAAACCCAGATTGAAGAAATATTTAATATAAATTACTTACAATCATTTTCTTAATGGTTTTAATAATACTGTTTTTGGCATTTAACTCTTCTGAATTTTTACCCAGTTTTATGTGTAGAATTCATAATTTAATGACATGGAAAACCAACTTTTGATCTTGACTGTAAAGAATTCCTGCAGTCTGTTGGTTTATTCTTTTATCAACAGCTTCAGACCAAGCCAGAGGCTTTATTGCTATTCTTCTTCAGGTTTCACCGTCTTCTGTCCTTGCCTCCAGACCCTTTCCTGATAAAGGAAATGAGGATATTGTTATGGTCATAGAAGCCAAATGAATACAACTATTGAGAGAGAAATGATGTAAAGGAAGTAGAGGTGAAAAAATGATCAGTGAAATGGAGCATAGGTGGAAGCACAAAGGATTTAATAATGAAATGTCATTTGTGGCTATGGGCTTTTCATTTTTAAATGCTGTTGTATGTTTAGCAGCTTAGAGTTTGATCAAATGAGAATTAAAAGTCTTAACATTTAAAAATTACAGTTTTGTGTTCAAGATGTTAAAATAATTGAAGTGCCATATTTCAGTATCTCTAAAATGCTTATATTTTTTCATATTGTAATATCTCTAAAATCACGCTGCATATCATAGTGTAATTGGTGAGTTTTTTCTTTAATGGACAATGACTGTTGTCTCACAATGGCATCTTATATTCTGAATTGTGGTTTCATACACTTATATAAATTTTAGAATTATTTTTAAAATGCAGTTTTAATTAAGTATACTTCACAATAGGAAAATTGTTGCTAAGTCTTTTCCTAAAATTATAAATTTGGGGGTTTATTATCTTTTTTAAGTTAAAAGTAATTTCAAATAAGATCGCGATTTTAAATTCTATCTTAGAGGACCTGAAGATGTATATTAAAAGTTAATATATATTCAGAGTTTATAGTTCATTTGTAAATAAATAATGCAAGAGAGATTACTGTGTAGATTGACACTATATTAATTGTTAATTTCTATTGTATTGTTCATATAATAGTATCTTTTTAAATTCATAAACTGCAATTTGTTAAAAAATAGTGGCTATGAATGACTTTATCTTTTACCCTTCATAATTTTAAATTCTCACCTAATGTTAATAGAGTGTTTTGTTTTTCTACCAAAAATGTAAGCTTGAGATAATAGTTTTTTCCCTGAGATTATTCTAATTATGAAACTTGGAGAAACATTAAAATTAACTGGTAGAAAGGGTAAAATAAATTTAAAATGATCAAAAACACTAGATGAAAGAAAGATTAAAGAAAAGCTATAGTCCTGGCTAAAACTAAGGTAGAAAATTAAATTCTTTAAAAATTAAGAATACCAGATTATAAGAATAATAGGATAATAAAAATTAAGAAATAAGGCGACAATTAAAATACACAACGTAGAACCTGTTAGGTTAAATTTTAATTTTTAAAAGGAGGTGAGCTGTTTTTGTTTAAAATGAACAAAAAGAAATTTTATTCATTCAATATATATTTATTGAGCGCCTACTATGTAATAGGTAATACAAACTTTTGGGTTTTACATCATATTCCCAAGTTTCCCAAGCATTCACCAGGCATAGGAACCCTGCTTATACCTTGCTTTAGCCCAGTTGCAACACACACACAAATGCATATATACACATTTGTGTATGGAACTAATAGACCACAAGACAGAAGTCCCTAGGACTTCTGCTCGCATTGCCTATCCTGTGCCTCAGATGTGATTCTGGCCTTTTGCAGGAGGCACTGTCATTCTCACACCTGTGTATACTGAAGCTCCAAGCATTCCAGATACAACCTCTGCTTTTGAATATAATGAAAAGAGCAGTTACATCACGGTAGTCTCTCTATTGCTAGCTAACAAGCTATAACTTTAGAGGGGAAGTAATGTGCCACCTTACTTATTCTTTATCTTAAGTCTCTAATATTTGGAATTTTTATTATATTAGTTACATATTGCTTTGCTGAATTCATGAAATTCTTTCATGTGAAATCAATCATGCACCTGCATACACCTACTACAGTGCTCTGCATCATTTAGGAAGAAGGCACTATTATTGCAAGTTATATTATGGTTGGTCTTTAACTTCTTTAAGTGTTCATAGAATCAGTAACTAGTGTTCCTTTTTCTTATTTAGATGGAAGTGAAAATGTGACAGGATTGGACCTTTCAGATTTTCCAGCATTAGCAGACCGAAACAGAAGGGAAGGAAGTGGTAACCCAACTCCATTAATAAACCCCTTGGCTGGAAGAGCTCCTTATGGTAATTAAGCTTTTTAATGATGGTCAATGGAAAGTTTCCATTATACACACACATATACACATACATGTATGTTTTCTAATTAGAGTAGTATAATTTGTCAGTATACACAAAGTGTTTTTTTCCTTCCAGAGTGTCATCATAACAAATCTAAATGGGAAAACTTAGTTTGTACAGAAACTCCAAAAGGAAGTCCTCATTGGCATTCAGAAGTTATTTTCTTATGGCAGTTTTGCCTTAATACACCATCATGATTATTTTGTGGTCTGCCTTTTTTTTTTAATTCATCACATATTGTTTAAAAGAACACATTCCTACATTTCTAGCGATTAATAATGACTGACTGTACAGTAAAGATTTTTCCTAAGCCAGTTTATTAACCTCCACACTACTGAACATTTGTGTCAATAATCCCTTGTAAATGTGGGGCTGTTCTGTGCATTATAGAATGTTTACCAATGTCCCTGGCTTCTGCCTGCTTGATGCCAGTAGTACCCACTACTTTCCACCCTTCCCCTGCCCTATTGTGACAACCAAAGATGTCTCCATACATTGACAAATGTCCCATAGAAGGAAAAATTGCCTCCTGTTGAGAACCATTGCTTGTGGGTCATATATAGTTTATGTAAACTCTTGGTCACCATTGACCACCCCATTTTTACTGTCTGTAATATATAAGAAATTTGGCTAATAGAAGCTAAATGAAAAGAAGGGAGTGTGTGAAACATTGCCATAATGATTTAGACATGAAAATTATATAACAACGATGTAGCATACTGTTCTTTTCCTTTGCACATAATTGTTTCCTTTTGTGAGAACTTGGTAGAGACCAGTAGCAAAAACAATGAACTAAGAGGGATCATTGTACATCACTCTTGTAACTGTTTATTCCATTTTCAACCTAGAAGGATTTTCAGAATATGAACACAAATAACAATATGTTAGGAAGGGAAAATTTGATTGTTCATATTCTAAAGTTTCCAAATCACTTCTTCCAGAAATAACAAAAAATGATCTGCCATGGAATTTGAGTACCTAGCTACTTGATTCTCAGTTCAGACTCTAATGTTTTTAACCTTTCCTCATAGGTCCATTTTTTCATCCCTTTAATCATTCCCGTTGTTCTCCTTGGACCATCTCTAGTTTCTCCATATCGTTCTTGAATTGTGGAGCCCCAAACTGGATATTGTTCTCCAATAAGGGCCTGACTAATGCCAAGTATAGTGGGAGGATTATTCCCAGTTCTTGCATGTTTTACATCTATTACATGGAGTCCAAGAAAATCTGAACTAATGTGGAGTTGTTTTATAATTGATTGCAATTTGCTCACTCTGTAAGTCTCTTTCAAGTAGAATACTGACATGTTATTTTAAAATTTATTTTGTTCATTTGTATTTGACAATTAACTGATGTTTATAATAGGTTGTCAAATATTTAAAGCAAGCTTTTAAACCAAAAATGTTTATTATTGCCAATATTAAATTACATTTAAAGCATCTATATATGACATGAGATTAAAATTACAGGATTACAATTTATCTCCCTTATATTATTTTGTATATTGAGTTATTAATCTGTCTATAAAAATTTAGTTCTTCATTGTTATCCTGAATACTAATTTTTTTGAAGTATGCTTTCATAGCAAAATAAGAATTTTTTTGGTGTATTCTCATGAGGAAAGTTAACTTTTCATATTGTATAGCAAAATAGTATAAATATCAATTGCAATTCTCTGGATTATTTTCATTGCATAGTTGGAATGGTAACAAAACCAGCAAATGAGCAATCCCAGGACTTCTCAATACACAATGAAGATTTTCCAGCATTACCTGGTTCCAGCTATAAAGATCCAACATCAAGTAATGATGACAGTAAATCTGTAAGTAACTGAGAATTATGTATGTGAGTTATGTAGTTCCCTTCAGATTTCTCTTATATTAACAGTTTTATGGATTGTACTAAGGACTTATTAAATACTATTACAAAATTGTTTATCATGTATTTCTGTAATTATCTAACTTCTAAGAGTGTGAGAAACCTTTATAACTTAGAAGATAGTCTATTTTTTTCCTATTTCATATAGGTTTGCAAATTTCTGTTGAACTTCTCAGAGTTAATTTAGACTTTTATTGTAGTCCCTGTCAGCTGGATCCCATGAAGTTTGATATTATAGCCTTCTAAGGAGCTGTGTTTTTCTTGAGTAAGTTTTCTCCTTGAAGAATCTTTATACACATTTTTATTCCTGTGTTGATTCAGCCAACTCAGCTTCCTCTTTCTGACTTAACGAATATATTTGTTTCTTCCACATTTCACTGAAAAAAGCTCTTTTTTTGTGATGAGAGTTTGTTTATTATTAAAATAATTGATAAAGAAGATACTGGGTAAGAAAGTAAATACAAATTTTAAAAGTGCATATATTCTAACTTATCTTTGAGGCTTTTATGATGATATTTTAGGTAATGTACAATGTTTAGTTTCTCTTCTAAATGAAAGTATTGAACATTGGAACTTTTAAGTGTATCCAAAAGCATAAAGTCCTGAGATGGATGATTGATTGATTGATAAATAGATGATATATTTTATCTGTGACTGAAGATCTGAGACAAACAATATTTTCCATATACCCTTTATTGTTTAAACACTCAAATAATGCAGGGTTTATTTGTATATCATGGGATAGTTGTGCAAACAAAAAAATTTCATGTAGAATTTGAAAAACAGGTAATAATTTACTACCAATTTAAATACAATAAAGAATGAATAGAAAGCTATTAATTTGTGAACTTGAAATTTTTTCACTTAAATTTACTAATGTTGCATTCTTAATTTTTTTTTTTTCATGTTAGAATTTGAATACATCTAGCAAGACAACTTCAAATACAGATGGACCCAAATTCCCTGGAGATAAAAGTTCAACAACACAAAATAATAACCAGCAGAAAAAGGGGATCCAGGTGTTACCTGATGGTGGGACTCATAAAATATGTCAGTGATATTATAGAATTCATTTTCTTTACTTTTTCATTAAAAATTAAAATGACCATCATCTTCTTAACACAGGTCGGGTTACTAACATTCCTCAAGGGATGGTGACGGACCAATTTGGAATGATTGGCCTATTAACATTTATCAGGGCAGCAGAAACAGACCCAGGAATGGTACATCTTGCATTAGGAAGTGACTTAACAACATTAGGCCTCAATCTGAACTCTCCTGAGTAAGTTTTTTTCTTTTCTTCCACATTTGTATATAATACCTCCCTGTAGACTTCCAGTTTTTAATTTAATGTCACCATATTATATCACCTGCTGCCATTCATTGTTGCTGTTTTCTACTGACTCTCTGGGTCATTCCCTCTCATTAGTTCTTGGATCACTGTCACTTTACAATATCATTCCTCTTATAATTTGGTGGTTTCAACACATATATGATCCTTCCAAAATCCTGAAGTCTTGGCTCCTTGAATTTCGCTCCAAAATTCTTACCCTCTACCATACCTCACCTTGCTTCTTTAGTCATCCATTTGGCCTTGCCATTACTATTAGTAACTTAATTTTCTCTGTAACCTTTAGGCTTTGCTCCTAAGCCACTTCCTATTTTCCATCTCTCTCCCTCAGGTAATGGCTCCTGTAATGATTTGACTTCATTGGGACCGTCAAATCATTCTTCTTACCTTTTCATTGTTCCTCAACATCCCTGTCTCTTGTTTCCCTGCAGTGAACTCACTTCTTATCCAGTTAAATTCTATGGTTAGTCATTCTGCTCATTTATGTACCCCCTGACTACTTTGCCTCTCTCTTGCTTTGTCATATTTCAGTGGCAAAAACTACAACCCTGGTTATGTCTCTACCTTCCATGTTTGACCTGTGCTACTTAACTTGGCTAGAGAAAAACACAACTTTGCTGCCTGGTCTCACTTTAAATTTATGGTCAGGAACCTCAAAAGTGGAAGCTTAATTCTGCCAGCCATAATCATAGCTGGTATAACTAATCCATTCGTTCTTTTGTTCACCTGTACAACTATTTTACTCTTGACTGTTCAAACCCCTAATACCTTTCCCCTGTCCTTACTCTCAGATGATGACCTTGTTTTGTTTTGTTTTTATTTCTGCTTTACTAAGAAAGATGGAAGCAATCAGAAAAGAATGTCAGCATTCCTCCAACCAACTCTAACTACCTACTATCTGTACCCCCTTATTCTTATCTTTCACCCTGCTGCCACATAGTTGATCCATGTTTTCATAATTTTTGGCATTTTGTTGGATTATTTCTATCACCATACAAATATGCTATTAACTTCATCCATATGAAATATTTTTTTTTATCTGACTAATGCTCCCTGCTTATTCTCTTTTGAAGCAGAATTTTTCAAAAGGCCCATCTTCATATATCCCATTTATCTTCTAGTCTCTGTTAAAACCATTTTAGTTAACATTTTGTCCCCACTACAATAAAACTGCTCTTGTCAAAGTCATCAAATGACCTCTTTTATTAAATTTAGTGGTCTCTTCCAAGAACTTACTCTTTTTGGCCTATTAGCATACTTTCACATAGTGGAACCATTGTGGCACTGCTAACACTGTGGTTTAAATCACCATCCTCTCTTGCCTGGACTATTCCATTAACCAATCACTAGGTATCCCCGATTTTCCCTGTGGCCCTCACAATCTCTTCTTCATGAAGCAGCCAGGACAGTTCTTTTTGAATAAGTTAATTCTCTGTTCAATATGCAGTAAGGGTTTGCAGTTTTGTTATAATTAAAAACTCAACATCTTACAGTTTTAGTGTAGTGGGGAAAACTGTTAACTAAAATGGTTTTTAACAGAGAATAGGAGAAGACAAATGGAAGATACGGAGATGGGCCTTTTGAAGGATTTTGCTTCAAAGGAGAAGAAATGAGGAGCATCTCTACTACAGGCGTGATCTGTGTCTCTCTTCTACTCCTGCCCCAGTAGTCCCTTTGTTCACTCTGTTCCCAGCTTCATGGCCTCTTGCTATACCTCAGACATAGTCATATTGCTTCCTTAGTTCTAGCAGCTTCCTCAGACTTAGAATAGTCTTTGCCAGATAATTAATATGGTTAATTCCCTCATATCCTTTGAATCTTTCTTCAAATCTAACCTAAATTAGACCTAACCTCACAGTCCTATTGAATTATGCAATTTATCTTCCTCACACCCCTTTATAACATGGAATATTATTATTTCTTTGTTGTGCAAATTATTTTTGTTTGCTTCCCTTCAATCCAGCATCCCCAACTAGCAAGTAAGTTTGAGGTTGTCAGTGATCTTTGCTTTGTTCCATGATGTATCCCAAGCACCTAGAACAGTGCCAGGCACATAATAGGCATTCAGTAAATATTTGGTGAATTTGAAATTTTGCTTTTAATAATTGCTGGGGGTTTTTTTTGTTTGTTTGTTTGTTTTTTTGGCCATATAAATGGGAAAGTAATTTTACTTGGGAGCATGGTATTACGAATAATAAAGCATTCTGAATTGAAGTTGGTATTTTCATATATATGTATTCACACACACACACATACACACACATATATATAACCTTATTTCAGTTTCTTACCATAAAAACGTGAAAGTAATTTCACTTACTGGGGCATGGTATTAACCCTTTTCCCATTTAGGAAAAAGAAACTGTGCAGCTTACTGCCATGTTCATTTAATTTTACATAAACAGTTTTCAGTGTGAAAATAAAATACAAAAATTGTTCTTGGAGATATTTCTAAACAGAACTTGTCTCTAATTATAATGTAACAGAAATGTATATGATGATTAATTTTGTGTGTGTGTGGTAAATTTCAAAGCACAGAACTTTGGGCATAAGGTTAGGACTGTAATCCATGAGCTATCTCAGGATAAATACTACATTAGTTATAGTAAACCCAAGAAAGTAAATTAGAAGTAAAAATGCTTATTTTCCATTTGAAGTCATTTTTTCCCCCCATTTCTTGAACTAAAATTAGAGATCTTTTTTTCTACTTTGGACTTCAAGAGTGTTTTTTCCCCCCCCTTATTCAGAAATCTCTATCCCAAATTTGCATCACCCTGGGCATCTTCACCTTGTCGACCTCAAGACATAGGTAGGAGAATATATTTTTTTCAGACCTTTTAAAAGTATGTTTGTAAGTGCAAATCAGTTAATAAAAGTTTTCTTTATTTTTTTACCCAGACTTCCATGTACCATCTGAATACTTAACAAACATTCACATTAGAGATAAGGTGAGTGTGGTTTATTATTCATTCAACATGAATTTATTTTTCAGGTGCCATTTTTTGTTTCTTTTTGTTTTTATTTAGTTCAGACAACATATTTGAAATTGGCAGAGGTCTTGAGTGTTCATGTTCACTCATTTATATATAACAATTTATTTCTATTTTTGTTTATAATCTTAATGTTTTGATGAGGTCCTGGATTATATTTTTAAAACATTTTTAAAACAATGTTAGGAATGCTAAAATATTCTTATTAATAACAGGCTGTAACCGTAATCACAGTTGATAGAAATAAATTAACTTGGAAAATTTAACAAATTTACTTTTGATATTCTAGTTTTATACATTTATTAAGAAAGATTTTTCTTATGTTACAAATGTTACAGGTAAGTATTTTTAATGGAACTATATATCTGAGGACTGTCTGGAAAAAATCAAGCCATTGTGAATATAACAAGAATAGTTACACAGCTGGGTACTTTCCAGAGAGCCTTTATATATTTAAAAACTGTTGATGATTTTTGGCTTATTTTCTCTTTTTTTTTTTTTTAAGGTTTTATTTTATTGTTTTTTGAGAGAAGATAAGAGAGAGAATCAGGGAGGGCCCAGAGCAGTCTCTATAGTTGTACATCAGTGATTGTGACATGGTTTCATTCCACACAGGTGGATGTGGAGCCGCTTGGGGTGGTAACCAAACTGGGGGCCTCCCACATGGGAGGTGAGAACCTTTCACTGCTGAGTCATCCCGGTTTTTAAAAATTGTGCCACAGTTTAGTAGTGTATGGGGTTTGCATGCGCCAGGGCCAGGAATTGAACCCTGGACCTTGTGATTGCGAGGCATGCGCTCAACCACTGAGTTACCCCAGCCTCCCCTTTTTCTATTTTTAATTACCTAAAATTCTAGTTATAAAGTAAGTTAACAGATAACATCATTCATCTTTTTTTTGATCTGAGAAAGAAAATGTTAAACTCTTTAACAGAAAGAACTAGTTCATTTTTGTGAGAGATGAATGCTATCTAGATTTTGGCCATTTGAAAGGCTATAATTTATTAAAATTATATACTTGTGTTATTCATATGTGTATAAATGTCTTGTGTGCATGACAGTGTTCTGCATGCGTACCATGTAATCAAATAGATGTTAACATTGTAAGGGAAGCCGGGATGGCTCAGTGGGTTAGGCGCTCACTTTGCAGCGCCAGGGACCAGGGATCGAATCCCGGCCCCGGCCCCAGCCCGTGCGGAACCAAATGCAGAACTGGGAGCTCCCCCAGTTGAGTTCTCTCTCTGTCTCTGTCTCTCTCTCCCTGTCAAAAATAAATAAATAAATAAATAAATATTAAAAAAAACAACATTGTGGACAGCCAAGTAAAAAGATATATTTCTCATTATGTTTTTTTAATACTTGAATAGGTAGAAGATAAGTATTAGAGAGAGCTAGTTTTTTCTATTTTTAGATTGTATGATTTGTTGCCACCTCCAATATAGCGCTCTTTTGCTCCAGTTGCCTAAGTGTTCCAGAACCATTTCTTATGCCAATTTAAGAAATAGTAATTTTGGAGAATTTTTATACATTTGGGACTGCTACATTAATGGGGATGGTATGAATGGAGAGAAAAATTATAGTCAGAGATTGTGTAACAGTTTAAACATAGCTGCATGATTGGGTACAGAGGTGAAAGTATTTTCATTTTGGTGAAGTAATTTTAATAAAGTTTTATCTTAATGTGATAATTTGAACTTACTGAACTCAACTTATGTTTTATAGTTTGTAGGTAACTATGTTTCTGATACATGGAGTGACATGTAAAGTAGTCATCTTTTAGTCATCCATTTAAACAAAGAACCAGCTCTTTATGATTTTTGTATTAACATCTGTGATTTGCTAAAAATATATAACCAAATGATTTGTGAATCACTATCAGATGTAGATTTAGTTAACATTTCTTATAAGTCTTCTATGTATCAGGAGTTCTACAAAGTACAGTCACATATAGTCACTTAATTCATTTTTAGTAACCCTTCCAGATGTCATTATCTACATTTTATAATTGAAGTTTAGATACATTTGGACATGGCATATTAATAAGTAATGTAACTAGGTCTTAGAATGTAAGTCTGGGGATGCCAGGATGGCTCAGCGGATTGAGCACTCACCCTGCAGCCCCAGGGTCCAAGGATTGAATCCTGGCCCCGGCCCTTGAGGACCCACATGCTGAACTGGGATGTGGCCCCTAGGTTCAGCTCTCACTGAGGCAAGCTTCCCATTTGGGAGTCCCCCAGTTCACCCCCTGGCTCAAGGGGTCATACATACCTCCATGCGGAGGCCCCCCAGCCCAATTCCTGCCCTGCGAGGCCCCCTGCCCACCTGTGTGGAATGAGACTATGTCGAGAGCTGATGACATACAGCTATGGAGGCTGCTGTGGGCCCTTCCCCTGCTCTCTGTCTCTTTCACTCTCCCTCTGTCAAAAACAAATAAATCTTAAAAAAAAAAAGTAAGTCCTAACATCTCTGAGCAGTGTTTTACTATTACTGTTACATTGGGTAATTAATAGATCCCTCAAGTGAGGGAGCATTTGAACTTGCTTAGAAGTTTTTATTTAGCTTTTTTCCTATTAGTACATAAAATAGATGTACTAGAAATAGTGTTAAGTGGCTTTAGTCATTTAAATGATAAAACTTCCTTTAGAATTGTATAACTACCTGTGTAATCATGTAACAACAGTTATCTGTTTCAAAAAGAAGAGTTTCTATTTCTCTTCCTATTTTTACTTTAGTGGTAACAATTATAATTTGCAAATTTGTTTTATATTTCAGAATAATTTATTTCTCTTTTCCAGCTGGCTGCAATAAAACTTGGCCGATATGGAGAAGACCTTCTCTTCTATCTCTATTACATGAATGGAGGCGACGTATTACAACTTTTAGCTGCAGTAGAGCTGTATGTTCAAAGTATATTTAAACACTTTTATATTATAGTGGATTTTGTTTATTCTGAAAGCTCCTTTTTAAAAATGATGATGGCTGTAGTTTTTGTCTTTGTTTTTAAGGTGGAAATATTTCTCCATCAAGAAATTTAAGTTGTTTTATCTTTTACATTTAGTAAAATAAAGCTTATTTAGATTGAAATCTTATATTAATTACCATGACTTTATAATCACTGTATACATAAAAAGAAGAATTTTAAACTTACCTTAAATTTGTAAGAAGACAAAATCAACTTGGCTCATGGATTTAGTGAATCTAATTTTTATAAATATATGAAGTATAAGATGTTTCATAATTGTGGCTTATCTTACTCTTTGTGGAACTGTATGTAAATTTCATAACTTAATAAACATCTATTAAATATTATATGGGCAAGTCACTGCACATATTTTATGTGTGTTCTGAAGTGTTGATAAAATAAAGTCCATATTCATTATCAGGAGTCTACTGGCCAACTTAAATTAGTATTAAGAAGGTCCATTAATATGTTTTTTTTCTGAGCATTTCTCTTTTTACTATATGCCCTAAGAATAAAAATGTATCATTTCTCATATGTCCTATTGGTAACATATTTTGTTACTAATGGACTATACTATTAATCATATTTACTATTGAGTGAGTTATTACAAAAAATTTATGATGTTATGATTAAGAAACCTTTTAACAGATTTAAGTATATTATAATATACCTAGTAACATTTCTGTAAATGGCCTTGGATCAGATACTTAAATGTAAAATTCACTGTGTAGACAAAAAATTGTTTTTTAGTTCTCAATTGAGAATTTGGTTTTTTCCATTTTTTTTTTTTTGATAAGTTAGCAATTGTTACCTGTTTCCTTTAATTTATTTTTAAGTAAATACATTTATTTATTATTGGCACTTGTCTCATATCCTATTTGTGTATAACATTACCTCATGGTTAACATGGAGGTTTGTTCTACCACAGATATTTTTTGTGATACATTTACCTCCTTTAAGTGATACTTTCCCAGTTTACAAGTGATTATAGAACCTCATTGTATCCTGAGTGAATTCTAATGGATATCCTTTTGGCTTTTGAGAATTTAAGATAAATGAGATTTGAATAAAAAATAAAAGTAATACATTCATTGGGAATTTTTCAAATGGATATTCTGTTTTAACATAGTTACAGAATTATGTGAATTTAAATAGTTAATTCAAATAGACTTTGTAGTTAGATCCTTATAAAGTAATACAAATAGTTGGAGTTTCTGTTTGTTTTAATAGATACCTCACTTTCTATTGAATATTAAGAACAAGAAAGGAGTGAAGTTTCTGGAACACTATCTTTATTTGGTCTGCCTAAGTTTTTATCACATTGGTCATAGAGCTTTTAAGATCTTTTGTTTACATAAAAAAATAGAATGTGGGTTTTGTGTAAATTAAGTTATTTTTCTATATTTATTTTACTAGGGTTGTATTTAGTAACAAAAGTCAGAATAAAGAAGCATTCATATTTATGCATTTTATGTATGATTTTCTAAGAAAAGTTTTATAAAATGTAAGCCACAGGGAAAAATTAATTGTCTTTTTCTCTTAAAAATTGAAGTTTTAACCGTGATTGGAGATACCACAAAGAAGAACGAGTATGGATTACCAGGGCACCAGGCATGGAGCCAACAATGAAAACCAATACATATGAGAGGGGAACATATTACTTCTTTGACTGTCTTAACTGGAGGAAAGTAGCTAAGGTATATTTTTTTTCATGTGTAAATGTGTAGATCTAGATTATTTTTAAAAAGTGACCTCTTTTATCTGTTTATATGTACCAATACACTTATTTCAGTACTTGACTGGATATTTGCTAAGTCTTTTTCTCTACCTCCTTGGTTTGATTGAACTCTAGGAGAATATGCAAAAATGGTTCATTTCACCCATAGTTAGAAAAATGATTGAACTTGGTAAGAAATTTTGTAATTTTTCAAAAGCCTTGGTAATATTTGAAATATTTTTGTGTCTACTCAGTTGTAAAATAAAGATACCTACTTATAATCCCAGTCATGTATTCTTATATTATTTTTACTACCAATTAAGGAAGTAAGAGATTTTCTGAAAACCAATATATAAACAGATACAGGATTTTTAAAACACTTGTGCTCATTATAAGAAAGATGCTTACTTGATGTTTTTAAACAGAAGAAAAATATTTCTTAATAGTTCATTGGATGATTTTTTAGTTTGGGTATTTTTTCTTGAGTGAGCTTTACTGAACTGATAAAAAGGTAAAACATTTTAAGAAGACATGTAAAATGCATTCCAGGTATTTATTACAAAAATCTTACATCACAAGATTTTATATAGAACTTGGAAAAAGAAATAGAAATAGATGAGCCCAACAAAAAATCATCAAAATAAGAAATATACAAGAGATTAAATTATCTTTATTCTTATTTTGGGGTGTTTCTCAATAGTAAATGTCATTCTCAGACCAAGTCCATATATCACTGTGCACTGTATTTGAGTTATTTTCACAATTCTAATGATCACACATACTTTTATTTCAAACCGTAGATTCATGCCCTGACCTTTTATTTAAATAGAAGTAATTACATTCATTACAAATAGTACATTGTGTATGTTACTGTTCTTTAAGGAGTACAGTACAATACCTTATGTAAGTTTCTTTCCTTACCTTTTAAATTAAAATACTTGCCTCTGGATTGTCATGAAGATTAAATGACATTACATACCGTATTTTCCGGTGTATAAGACGACCGGGCGTATAAGACGACCTCCTAATTTTACAGTTAAAACATAGGTTTAGGCCTATATTCGCTGTATAAGACTACAGCCTCGGAAGTGGGGGGTAGTCTTATACAGCGAATATAGGCCTAAACCTATGTTTTAACTGTAAAATTAGGGGGTCGTCTAATACGCCGGAAAATACGGTACATATTTACGCTGAGTACAGGGCTTAGCATACGAGGCCTGACAATTAAGTTCATAAGCTCATCCTAGAAAAAGTATTACATACCTCATTGTTGAATATCGCTATAGTCAACTTCAGAATACTCTCCTGGGGAAGTTATGCACTGAAGCCAGTGCCTAGTCCACCCTTCAAAACAATTTTGGAACACTTTTTTCTGGAATAGCCATCAGAGCCACTGTCATATTGCCCTTAATGTCCTGAATGTTATCAAAATGTCTTTCTTTCAATATTTCCTATTTCTTCGGGTAAAGAAAAAAGTCACTGGGGGCCAGATCAGGTGAGTAGAGAGGGCGTTCCAATAGAGTTCTTTACTGGCTAAAACCTCCCTCACAGACAGTGCCATGTGAGCTGGCGTATTGTTGTGATGCAAGAGCCATGAGTTTTTGGCAAAAATTTCAGATTGTTTTCATCTAACGTTTTCATGCAACCTTTTCGGCATTGGCGAAGTCAGTTTGGTTGACTGTACAGTTGGTTCAAATTCATAATGAATAATCTGACTGATATCAAAAAAGATGAGCAACATAGTTTTGACTCTTGGTTTGGACTGATGGAACTTTTTTTTGGTCGTGGAGAATTGGCTAACTTCCATTGTGGCCTTTGACACTTTGTTTAAGGGTCATATTGGTACACCTATGTTTCACCAGTAATAACATAGCCCAAAATATTGTCTTGCCTCTCCAAAAGGTCTTGGCAAACTTCAAGTCTCCTTTGCTTTTGTTCATCGGTCAACTCTTTCAGGGCCATTTTTGCACACACCTTTCTCATGTCAAGATTTTCAGTTCAGATTTTCCTAACTGTTCTTTATTGATGTTTACTTGGTCTGCTGTACTTCTCATAGCTCACAGTCAGCCGTCGATTTTGACACACAATTTGATGAATTTTTGCAATGTTTTTGTCTGTTCTGCTTGTTCTTGGCTGCCCTGACCTCTCTTCATCAGTGACACTTTCTCTTCCCTCAGAAAAACATTTAATCCATTTGTACACTGCTGTTTTCTTCATAGCATTATCCCCATCAACTTGGACTAACATGTCCCTGGTTTCCTTCCACTCTTGCCAGATTTAACAAGAAATTTATTGTTTGTTCATTGCTCTAATTCAAGCTCTGACATTCTCACAATGGCACACAAAAAATAGGTAACACCAATAATGAGCAGCACTCAGCAAGGCACCACCACACATCGACAGGAACACAACTGTGAGACACTGATATGCCAAGGTTATGAAACTACCAAATTGTTTGTACAGTGCTGCCGTTGTAATAGCACGGTGGCAATTTGTGAACTTAATTGTCAGACTATACATTGAGTATTTGATACATGGGAGTAGTTGTGGTAGTCTTTTGCTGCTGTTTCTGTCAACATTGCTTTCAGGGCTTGATTACTATTCTTCCAAAGATAGAAAAATGGTAATTGATTATTATTTGGTTAGGTCGGTGGTCCTTAGGTTTTAGTTTGCATCAGAATTACTTGGAGACCTTGTTAAAACACAAGTGGCTTGGCCATATCTCCATTGTTTCTGATTTAGTAAATCTGGATAGGACCTGAGAATTTGTATTTTTAACAGGTTCCCAAGTGATGCCAGTGATGCGAGTCCTTGTCTGGAGTCATATTGAGAACCTTTTAGTTATTTCTGTAGGAAAGAGTGTCTTTAGAGGGGAAAAACTTCTATTAGGAAATAACTGAAGTTTTCTGCATTCATTTGAAGCTTTTTGCTTAGTATCATTGTAAATTATTCCAAACTTAATGTATTCAAAAGGGATGAATATTTGAAGTAGATAGATTTTTAATTTTCATTAAATTTTAGTTCAATTTATGTGAAAAAAATCAGTTTTTTAGAGAACTAAGTTCTCCTCATAAAGTTAAATATTCAGAAAGAACTTAAACATTTGGGCCCCTTTATTCCCTCACAAAAGCTATTCCCCAGTAGGTAAATGTCATTTTAAAGAAAATGTGTGTAATAATTTTACCTAGTTTTTAATTTCATCCCTCTTGTACAGTTGAGCTTCTGTCTTAACCTTTACCTTTAACATTTTTAGCACGGAAGTAGGAAAATAAAATTGGGAAATACTAAACTATTCCCTAAGAAATCTCTCTTCAGGTAATTTTCTGGCCACATGTGCTGGCATTTTTCAACAAATTTATTTTTATAGTATTGGAAACAAGTAGAATCATTGGTTTCTACCAAATGTTAATTTCTTTTGGTTATATTAAAATATAAATTTATAAACTTAAAACTTTTAAATTATACTCACAGACTAAACTATTTACAGTGACTTCTGATATTTTGGGGAGAAGGGGTTGTTAAGGATGTTTTCAGTGTTTTCCAGAAACTGGGTTAGGACTTAAGAATTTTAGTTTCATTCATAGTATATTTATTAACAGACTTCATACTACAGAAAATCCATTAAAATGCCTTGTTCCAAGTTAACTTGGAGTTAACAGTTCCCATCTGTAAAATAGTTGTGGGTTACTATTCATAGGTAAAGAACATCCATTAAATAGCTTCAACTCATTGTAAGAAACCTGCAGTATGAATTAGTATTACAAGTAATAGCTTGATGTTATCATGGTATCATGAGACGAATTTATCTTAATTAGACCATAATCAGGTCTCCATTCAGAATATCTTGTATGAGGTTCTTTCTTTTGCAAGTCGCTTAATATTTTCGGAGAAATGAAGAGTTGTAATATTACGGCATTAGATGATTTAAACCAGAAGTACTTCTTAGCCCCTAGAAATTCTGACTGAGTTCTAGGATGCATCCTCTTATTTATTTAAAGAATTTTCTCTATGTCAATCATATGTACATAAAAATTTTTATACTGCTTGTTCTCCCCCCTTTTAGATAATTGTGTCAGCAGGCTGTGTGGTCCTATGTAATTTAGTTGGAATTACTTGTTATCCAACTAATTTAAAATTTGTGGTAATTTTAGATGTGTGTATAATCTTAATGAGTAAAATTTTTAAAACAGTTTCATCCACAGAATTTTTAGGTGATGGAAGCTGCCCTATTATCAATAGCTTTCTCAATGTAACAACTTAAAATTTTAAGGATTATTTCAGCCTGACTTCACCTCGTGGGTCTAAAACTAAGTAGGATTTTTCTTGCTTGGCATTGTTTACCATATCATCACCTGATATAAATGTTTTGTTTTTTTTCATTGACATCATTGGTACACTGTACTACTTTGATCAGTAATATGTACTTTTTTCAAAATAAAAATTATTTGATAACTATATTTAACATAGTTTGCTATTTCTTTCCTAAAGTTTAATGAGGATTTGTCATAGTTTAGAGAAAGCTGACCTTTTTTAAAGTTTGAGAAAGCATTCTTTCAGTGTATGCTTCTTTGTGACATTAGATCCATGGTGATATTAATGCTTTTGTAATAATTTATTTGATAACCTGATTCCAGTGCTTATATTTCAATTTTGCTTCATCATAACCTTTTGAGAATATGTAACCTAATTTTAATAGGAAAAACTAAGACATTAAAAGTTATTTTTTTAAATATATAGAACTCTTTCTAGCCTTTTAAATTATTAATAATCTAAACTATAATCTAAAATTCTCTTCTTCCCATTAAATCAAATATATACATAGACCTTCTAGTACCAAATCTTTGAATATTTCAGAAATTATGTTCATGAAAGAAATAAAGGAAATTTGTGTTTATTAATTTATCAGCCATTAATTACATACCTACTTTTTAGGCAATAGATAGTATACCAAACAGATGCTCTTCTTGTCCTTACAGGTTATACAAAAGTGTACATGTATGTTGTATGTGTACATAAATACGTAAAAGAGATGTTACCAACAATCATAGTTAGGAAACAAAGAGATACAAGTTGTTTTAAGCTTTATATGTCTTAAGAATAGAAATGTATAGAAACCCCCACCCTCCCAAAAACAGATTTTAACAATTGAAGAAGAAATTTGACTTAGTTTAATTTCTGAAGCTCTGACATAATAAGGTATTTGAGGTTTTCTTAATTATCACATTAAAATATTTATGATTCCTAGATTTAAACTTTCTACTCTATAACTACACATAGTTTAGAACTAAAATGCTTATTTTAACTTCTAAAAAATGATATTACAAGACGATATGGGATATTCATTTTCAAGCCAGGCAGTAAAATTCTTTTAAAGCCTAGATAGTTAGCAAAAGAGAGAGTGGTGCTTATACAGTACATTTGAGAGGGCTATGGTGATTGCAGTGGTGATTCTTGTGTTTTTTAGTGATAACCAAAATAACCTCTATGCCTTAGTTCAGGGGTGTCCAATCTTTTGGTTTTCCTGGGCCACATTGGAAGACATTAAAAACATTATGAGATTTTTTGGTGCCACACATAAAATACACTAACAATAGCTGATGAGCTAAAAATAAAAATCACAAAAAGATTCTACGTTTTAATAAAGTTTACAAATTTGTGTTGGGCTTTATTCAAAGCCATCCTGGTCACATGCAGCCCACAGGCCCCAGGTTGGACAAGGTTGCCTTACTTATACTACCAGTCCTACAAAGTGAACCTTTTTAGATTAAAGTCATCACAGTGTGCCTTCTTTATAAGCACTTATCAGTGGACTGGATTTTTTCAACATTATTTCTGGATAGGGGTTGTAATAAAATGATTCTATTTTGGATCTTGGGCTAAATTAAAAAAAAAAAAATGTGTTACACTAGAAAAGTCTAGGGCTTTAGTGTCAAATGGATCTGGATCCTAATCCTAGATCTGATACTTATTGTGAGCCCCATTTTCCTCAGGTGCAAAATGAAGATAGTGTTATCTGCTTTATAGAGTTAGCATGAATATTAGAATAAAATCAGCTGTACCTCTAGTTTTGACACATACTAGGCTTTCAATAAGGTATACCTGCGATTTCTGTAATTATTAATGTAATATCCTTAAATTTTAAATACTTGGTTTTATATCTCAAAATCTAATCATCATGACCTTAGTTTTCATTTTAATTTAATAGTGAAAATTTCCCTTAATTTAATAATGGAAACATTCATTATGAAATTAATTCAAAACAAGACAAATAAAGTAAAATATGTTAACCCCTGGCGCTAACGTTACTTGCTGGCTTTCGTTAATACATAATACATACTAAGGTTCATAATTTTCTTAATCTTTTTTTTTTTTTTTTTTTTAAGATTTATTTTATT